>PRKT01001372.1:0-39742 GCA_003671525.1 Saccostrea glomerata | reverse complement strand
GATGAGATCAAGAAAAAGGGGCTGGGCACTCAAATTAGGGGCCGAGAAGGGCCAAAAGTCTTTAATCAATAACTCTTTAGCAGTCAATATTTTGTTATACATTACTGAAGCAAAAATGCTTATCTCAGTAATCTACAACTATATATTATGATTTGAATGTCTTATGGTGCATAATAAGGGGCCATAAGGGGCCAAAATGCTAAATCTGTGATGCTCTTTATCTCAAAAGTGGGAAATACTTTGATAAGTAATATTGAACAAAAGATGTTCAAAATAATGTTCTGAACAATATGCAACCTTTCATTTTTCGCTTAATGTTCCTATTTAGGAGTTGAAGGGTTGGCCCCTAAATAATTCTTTTTTCAAATAACTCGAAAACGAAAGAGAATCTCTGAATAGTTGTTGAACAAAAAGTATTTAAAATCCTGAGAGCTTTAAGATGATATGAATAAAAAAGGGCTGATCCCTAATATTAGGAGGCCAAAGGGGCCAAAGGTCGAATCTTTAAGCCTTAATGTTCAATGTCTGTTTACAGATTATGGAGGCAAAATCGTTCTTCTTCACAATCTTTATCATTATTTTAGAATGAAAATCTCAATCAAAATCTTATTTCATCTTATCAAGAATCGGACGGAAAACCCACTCGTTGCTCGCAACGAGATCGTATCTAGTTATTATTATTATTATTATTATTATTATTATTATTATTATTATTATTATAGTATTAAATAGAGTTTATTTTATTTCTAAATAATTTGTTAATATTAGAATGGAGAAAATGAGTGTTTTTAAAGTTATAGAGTTTTGAAGTACAACATACTCCGGTTATATTGAAATTCAGGGTACCATTATTTCAAATTTATTATTGCAAATTATTTCAACATATCCGTAATTCAATATAAGCGAAATCGCAAAGCCACCATTTTAAAAACCCCGATCGAAAAGAAAGAAGAACAAGCCTGAACAATTTAATTTGGTCAACCGAACAAATTAATTTGGTCAACCAAATAAATTAATTTCGTAAATCATTAATGATGAACAGATTACATGGAATATTAGTCTTTGATAAAATTATTTCTTTTTGTTGCATTTAAAAGACGAACTTCATTATAAAATTCCCCGATCGCATTTTTTTGGAAAAAATCACAGGAGTCAAACGGTTCAATTACAGCTGAACGCATATCATCGTAAGTGTATGCGAGTTAATCCTAAAATTCTTAGTTTTTCGAATTTATGCTTATAAATAGCCATGAATAGTTAGCTTCAAAGTTTAGGATTTTCTTTTTCTGTGGTGTACCTTTATTAAGGTATGTTTAGCATTAAATATGTCCGTAGAATTCAACAGTTAATAATGTTGATTTGTAAAAGCAGTATTAAAAACACCTTTGGTGAAAACTTATTAAATCACACCTTTGTACATGTATATCAGTCGGTCAGTCAGGCATAATTACTGTCACCAACCGTTAGGACAGCCGCCAGGGAGTGCTTCATTATAACCTTTATCAAAACATCTCATTATCACCTATGGGGACCGATCAGTGGCTTCAATATAAGCGATATTTCAATATAGCCGATTTCAATATAACCGTTATTTTAATGCAAAGAATATGAAAGACTGAAACTGGGATTTATTTTTAATTCAATATAAGCAGAATTTCAAAATAAGCGATTTCAATATTTGTGGAGTAAGCTGTATACAAAGTCCTATAGTATTCATTTTTATGAAATAATGGTTTATTTAGTTGATTACTTTGTTTCGGTCAGCTGCGTAATACGGAAATTTTGTCCGGAATTTTTTAAACATACCATGTTTCACTCTGAACTTACAATATCCACACTTCCTTTTTCTATCAATGCCCATAACCAAACGGTTTAGAAATTCAGAGCAAATGTTGTTTAAAATACCCTCCCACCCAACCCCCTATAACTACTTTGTTTGATTTAGTCAGGGTTTCTGCCATTTTAGTTTTGTACTTTCAGATAACATTAGCTGTCTACAGACACAGAAATTCTTAGACGTACATCTTATCACCGTGGCATTATTTCAGTTGTCAACAGTTGTGCTGTGTTGTGAAGCCATATCATCATCAAATTGGTTATGAAAACAGACACAGGATTTCTGGGAGATAAATCTCGTCACAGTGGTTTAATTATCAAAACTAAGTGCGGTGAAGCCATATCGTCACCTATAATTTGGTTGCGGAAAATACAGGAATCTTTAAACCTACATTTCGTCACAGTGGTATTATAATGGCGGTGTAGCCAAATCGTCACCTTCAAGTTAGTTGTCAAATATGATGTTGACTGTTGTTACGTTGATTTGATAATATTTTCATATATAGATAATTTTATGTTAAGATCGAGATGTATATTTACTTCTACAACGTTTATTGCCGAGATCAAAGAAATACCGCGGACATTCTTCTCCAATAAATCACGAACGTCATCAAAAAATTATCAGATCAGAAACACGTATCAAACTTGAACAATTCAATTGCAAGTTTGGCTATGAGATGTCCTACCCAGATATCCAAAATATACATGGGCTTACATAAGCCCTATGCTTGTATTTGCAACATTGCTTATGAATCTTTTCAGAATTAAAAACACATGTGAAGTTTTTTTGTTTACTGTATCGTCACAGTGGTCAGAGAAATGTATTTCAACAAACGACATCATCTTTTGGGGCGCAAGACAACAGGACTTACCCCCTATAACAACATTTTATGTGTCGTCCGAAACGGCAAGTAGCATGCTGGGTTGGGGTTCACAATCATGCTACCGACACATCACCATTTAATTAAGAAATAAAATCCGCGTTTTCGTGAATGTTGCAGGATAACCTCCGAGGTCGAGAAATACTGTTTGAAAGATAAAAGCCGAGGCTTTAATATTTCAAACAACATTTCGAGGCCGAGGAGGTTATTTAACACCACAGGGAAATTTTGTTTACTTACTTGTGTATGAAAATCAGGCGATTTGAGCTTTTGTTGCATTAAAAATTACCTTTTTAAATTACAAATTTGTTCTTAATATGTATTGATTTCTTTTAATGAATTGATACAAAAACAAAATAATGTTCCTGTTTTACTGAAATCACTTTGCTCAAATGTGAATGGAGGTCCGTGGAATAGCCCGCTTAGCTATAAAAACCGACATTCATCAGCAACGGTTTTTCAATTTACAGTCTTTATACTGCAAAGGCGACACATCGATGTGGTCTAAACAAGTATTTCATTTTACAGCCAAGGCATAACTGTCTTTGATAATTGGTACTTTAAAATGGTCCATGAAAGTTTCAAATTAACTTAGCAACACTGTCCTGATACGTTTTGCTTTTTACCGTAGCCCCTCAAAAGTGAATCCAAATGGTGAATGTGGACCTCATGATATTATATATTAATAATTTATCTTACAAAAGAACTAATGTCAGAAAAGTATATTTTTGATATAAAAATACATGTATATGTATATGAATAGGTGTAACGTGCGCCGAATAAACATATCTATTTATAGCTAGTTGTGACACACTACAAAAACACACAAGCCAAATTGAATCAAAGTACAATATGTACAATGCATACTGAAAAGAAAAGGAATATTGCAGTGTAGTCAAAAAAAAAATGATTCAGCTAATATTTATTTTTTTTTAGTAAATTCCTTTCTTCTCTCTTCATTTTGAAGAATTTTTTTCTTTCTCCATACTTTGGTTTTGTACTATCATCCAGCAACATTCTTAATAACAATGCTGATTCGGAAACTCATCTGCGTTTTACTGCCTTGAAAAGTAAATAGGCAAGGCACACAGGGAACACGTATTCTGGGAACAGCCAACTGTGGCCGGGCTTGTTGTCATAGTTCCTCTTACTTGTCAAATTTCAAGAACAAAGACACACAAATTGCTATATGATATTTAAACTACACTGTAATCCTATTTTGAGCAAACACCGTTCATCGAAAACTAATACTAATGCTCTAAATTATGTATCTTAGTTTAGATACTTCTTGCCAAATTATATTTTAAAATCCGACTAAAACTGAGGCAGGAGTAGTTTTTCTAAGTTATTTTAAAAAAACATCTATTTTTAGTTACCATAGCATCCGTTCATCAAAATCAAAAACCAAATACACTAAAATAAGTATCTTAATAAAACGTACCCGGCCTGGGGCATATGGGTGTCTAAAAACTTAGACGAGCTCACTTTTGATCTCAGTTTCACTTTTTTCTAAGAAATACATAGTCGAAAAGTAAGACTGAGATCAAAAGTGAGCTCGTTTAACTTTATAGCCACAAGGCCAGTATGTCAAATTATATTGAAATCAGGCTAAAACTGTAGAGGGTGTAACATATACCCCCCCAAAAAATTCTATTTTTAGTAGCCATGGCAACAATTTTCATTACGTTCATACATCGAGACATTATTTAATTACTTTTATAGTGTTGTCTACTTGTTTGCCAAATTAAATTGAAATAAGACAAAAGCGGTAGGATGAGTGAAAATTTAAAGGAGTTGCAAGGAAATTTATACTTTTAGTACCCATGGCAACAACTTTCATTGAATTTATGCATCGATGCATCAATTAATTACCTTATAGTGTAGTCTACATGGTTGCCAAATTAAATTGAAATCAAAGTTAACAAAACTGTAGGAGGAGAAAAAATTTAAAGGAATTTCACAGAAATTCCTATTTTTAGAAAGCATGTTAACATCGTTCATGGAAATCGAAAAAGAGATGCAAAATTTATGTTTTAGATGTAGTCTACTTGTGGGTCAAGATATATTGTAATCACCAAATGAAAGGAGGAGTAGCCTTTTGAAACATTGCAACAGACGGATAGATAGTCAGCTAGACGACGGACACATTGCTATCATTAAGCTCTCTGACCAGTAGAGTTAATATAATAAACATATTCAATAACTTAAAGGATATTGGTTTTCCCAATTTATTTCGTGAATGGAGTGAACTTTTTTTAACCTCTTAATTTGCGTGTTCCTTCACTTGAGTCCGTGAAATGGGTCAAGTATACTCATTATATTCAGATATACTTATTCAAGCATCTGAGTACATGTAATGCATGCATTCGAGGACAGAATAGATCTCCATATTTTTAGGCTTTCCACAATTTAATTTTTTTATCAATATTTTCTACTCAATTTCTGAGTTTTATTTCGATATAATTATTTTACTTCATTGTCTTCTTCATTCATGAAGATAAATCGTGATGATCACATGTATTACTATGAAAAACGTTTTTTTTTTAATAGCAGCCCCGCTCTACCCGCGGTGGTCGTGATTAAAAAAAAAATGATTCTACTTAAGCTGAGGAAGCTTAAGTTTTATTTTTCATAGCCCAGTGGTTCTTCAGAAGATGATTTTTTTTTTTTAGATTTTTAAAGATTTTCCTAACCAATACTATGTAAACTGTGGATTTTCTGGAATGGGCCCGCTCTATCCTTGGGGGTCATGGTTTTAACATACTTGATTCTACACTACCTGAAGATGCTTCCACCTAAATTTTATCTTTCCTGGCTTGGCAGAGTGTTTCTTGAGAAGATTTTTAAAAGACTTTTCCTACTTATATCTATGTTACACTTTGATCCCCCATAGAGGCCCAACCTTAACCCTGGTGGTCATGACTTGAATAAATTTACGTCTACACTATCTCAGAATACTTCCACATGAATTTCATCTTTCCTGGCCCAGTCGTTGTAGAGAAGAAGATTTTTTAAAATATGCCATTAATTTTTCACAAATTTATATTATCTCCCCTTCAAAGAGGGCATGGCCTTTCATTTGAACAAATTAAAACCCTTTCACCTAAGGATACTTTTTGGAACGTTTGGTTGGAATTGAATAGACCAATAGTTAAAATGAAGAGGATGGAAATATGAAAAGTTTTTAAATGTATAGAAGATTCTTTTTATATAGAATATTTATTACACTATAAGGATGATTCTATGAGTTTGTACAAGTCAGACGTTATATCTTTCTCGTATCACATGGTGCTGAATACTATCATTTAGTGAAAAGAAGTATTTGAAAAACAGAAAAAGGATCAACCGAAGTTCGAACCCGGGAATACTTGCATATTAAGCGAGAGACATACCACTACACCATGGAGCCACTTTAGTCGGAAATTATATGCAAACATTAAATCAAATACATATGTGTATATTTACATTGCACGTTCGCTACTGTCTAAATTTTACACACTGCATTGTCTAATAAAGCTTTTATTAAACAATTCTAGACTAAAAGACGTAATAAGAATGAAAAGTTCGCCGACAACCTCAATTACATCTACTAAATCTCCACATTTCCTTGTGCTAAAAAAGTGCCAGTCGACACGTTATATACTAATTAAGCAACGTGGGCGGGGCACTTTGAGAGGGCTGCGAGAGGCCCTAAACAGTTTTGGTATAAAAAGAATGGGTGGACTTAACTGGCCAGAAAAAATGCCGTAAATTTAAGTTTCACAAAATGTTTATTTTTTTCCATCATATAAACTCCCGATATCTTAACCGTGTATTCATGGTAAGGATGTGAATTTTAAACGCTTTTTTAGAGGTAAACTAAATAAATAACGAAGGCATGGTGCCTGAAGATTTCTTGAATATCAATATATAATCAGGGTCACGCGTTTTTCGTCGTCTGAATACATAGTCAGCACATGTTTGTCGGCTGTTCTTTAGAAAACTGTAGTTGTATATTGAACAAAATAATGTTATATTAAAAGGAGAAGAGCCGACAAACGTGTGCTCACACTTAATTTAACAAAAAACATGTTCGAAAGAAACTTCTAGCTTCCATTGTTATGTCTTCGATTGACCTGTTTAATATTACAATTCATCACGTGATGTCCACCTGTGAGTTTACTCGTGAAAACAGTTACTTTGTATTCTTCAACCTGACCTCGATCTAAATTATGTCTTGGAGCGTGTTTTGTTGACGTTTTCAGAATTTGGCAAAATATCTTGTTTAAATTTTGCGTGTCATCACATTTTTAAAATAATGACATCGCTGTAATATGCTTAACACGTATTCGAATTTATGGAGAGAGAGAGGTATAGAGAGAGAGATGTCAACAATGACGCCGATCGATAGCCCCGCCTCCTATAAATATTGTTTGTATGACATAAAAACCAGTCCGGGTACATGTCGAATTCCGGAAGACGATACTCATGTATCGTTGCTTCAATTCTGATACATGACAACATGGCATTGTTTTTGTACAAATGTTCCACCTAATATAACCAAGTATATGTGGCTCTTTCCATTGCTCGTAATATGTTTTGGATTCACTTCATTTACAGCTTGGTAGAAGTGTCGCAAAAAGATCCAAAATAGGGCGTTAAGTCCACCCATTCTTTATTGCGAAAGCTCAAAATCTTCTTGGAATATCGCCCGAAAACGATACTGTTATACACAAACAGAATGTATACATTTGCGACCTTGATCTTTGACCCGTAGACCTCAAAATCAATAGATGTCTTCCTTAGGCCAGAGGCAGATGTTGTTTTAAATTTCATTGCGAAAGCTCAAAGAATTCTCAAGATATCGGGCGTAAACGAAAGTGTTATAACAGATATAATTAGAAAATTTATGACCTTGAACTTTGCTGTTTGACCTCAAAATCAACAGGATTTTTCTTCAGTCCATAGAAAGTTGCTATGTAAAATTTCATTGCGAAAGCGTCAAGGGTTCTCGAGATATCGTGTGGAAACAAAAGCCTTAAAGATATACAGAAAGACGGACGGACGGACAGCTAGACGGACTGAAAGCTAGACGGACGGACAGAGAGACCCAAATTAATATTCCCCACTTTTCAAGCAGGTTACAAAAATCATCTGATAAGACAATATTGAGATAAACATTTCTTCTTTTCCAGCTTCTTTATATAGAATTATAAACTTAGAAAATGATATGTGTCATAAATGATTTTTTTTCTTATTTACAAGGACACCTCTTCTTTTATTCACAGTAAAGAAACTTAATTCCTAGGTAGATTGAATTTTTACAATATCGACATCAAATTGTGAACAGATAAAGACAATTCAAAGGAATAAATAAAAAGTTAGAGTTGTCTCGAGCTAATACATATCTTGATTTGAGCCTGTCAGTCTGCAGAGGGTAAGAAAACAATTTATTAAAAGACATGTTTAAGCAATTACAAATGATGATCAAGGAACTGTATCGTGCAAATTTTTCTATATAGATTTTAAATCTGAGTAAATGCAGTAAAATGAAAAGGGACATCTTGCAACTTACAACAGTATCTTTTTCCTTTTCAGACAAGAAACTGTATAGTTTGTATGTTTTCTAAATTATTTTAAAATAAGTGATTTAAATAAATTTGAAACTAGAACCATGTATTTTATGAGTATTTAAATCATTTTGAGTGTCCATTTTAGGGGAAAATTCTCAAAAGGGACTTTAAGCAACAAACACTGATTTCAACATAAATACATCTCCTCTTTGTGACACATGGAAGCAAGTTTGCATTACAAACTTAATATTATTTTAAATACAAAGATTATAAATTTTGTTAAATATGCTTAAAAGAACTTTTTCATAATATTGATTGATACACTTTAAGTGAAATGTCAGTAGCTAGTCCAGAAAGTTGGAAAAAGGGAAAAAATACAGCATGCACAATACAAGTATACTAACTTTCTTGTTCATTGTCTTAAAGGGTTCAAAGATGTTATGTGTGAGTCCATATTTTTGATACATGATGGTTAAGTTTCGAAACCACAGGGTTGTCACCGATTTCCTCTCAGATGATTCTGCTTCAGAAAAACGGGAAGTATATGACTAGGGCGGATGGACGTGCCTAAAACAGTTACTGTATTTCTTTTTTTCATAACTTTTATTTTCGTTCCCAAAAAAGTGTAAGATAATCTTTAAGTCTTTTTTTATTTGATAAAGCAGGCACAATTTCTGTTTTACTGTAAAAGGGGAATTGAGTGGATAATTCTATAAAAGGTGCTTGAAGGGCCAGTTTCATACTTTTATTAATCCCCTATTACATAATGCAAATGGGATTCTTTATTTAACTTTTGATATGACACTTATTTCGGGTCTCCAAGTGAAAAAAAATTGACTTTGTAATTTTATTTTTTTTTCTTCACAGCCGATTTTATATTTTCATGTAGTATCTACATACAATTAAAATTCCATTATATTTGTTTCTTTGAACTGGGCATTCCCTAGGACACGGATCAAGTCCATCATGTTATGTTTTCTCTCAGTTTTTGTTGAGAAATTATCTGAAATGTGTCTTTGTTACATTTTTACTATAGCCTCGATGAAATAAAATATTGACCCGTTATCTGGTGCTAATGGTCACAAGTGTAACATTAAATTTAACTCGCTAATTCAATAAACAAAAACGACCTGCATTTATGTTTACATCAATGTCAAAAGTTTAACGTTTCCTGCTTCTTGTTTCAAGGAAGAGACAAAATTTTTATTGGCTATTAAAAGGTCGTGAACTTTGTGCAAAGGTCCTCTGACGTATACTCAATTCAAATAATGTGAATCAAATATCAAAATTTCAGAGCGTAACACAGATCCAGTGATAACTTTTAAAACTTTTCAGAAGCAAAATTGTGCAGAAAAGTTGGAGATATCCTAAATTCCAGATTTTTGAAAAAGCACATTCATGTATCTGTTGTGACCTATGTGGTAAGTCAAAGGATTAACGTAAATAGAACGTATATTGTTTGGAGACAGTGTTTGGAATCAGGTAAGTAATAATTTGATTTTAAATAAATCTTCCCAAAATGTTTGATACAAACCATTAATGAATTTTGAAAGATTCATAAAAATAAAATTAAAGAAAGTAACTGGATGGATATTATGAGATATATTTTATACATATTTAAACCGTGTTTTACACAAAAATATGATGTAAATACCTGAAACTAAAATAATTGTTAACATGTCATACATGTAGTTGCAATTTGAGAGTCGTGTCCATTGTTTAGATTACAGCACATTTTGCAATTCTTTGAAATTAATAGAATGCAAATAAGTCTAAAATGACAATGTCAGAATAAAAATAAAACATTCATTATGGAAATATATCAAATGATTTTATTTTATATATGCTATATATTTAGAAAGGTCTTAATAACGAAAACATTTATGACTGCGTTATATAAAATCCATATCTTTTCTCTTTCTCTTTCAGAAATTAAACAAAAGTTATAGTTCCATTAAAATTTTAGTAGGTCAATCTTGAAGGCCAAGGTCGCTGAGTCAATAATCTTATGAATTTCTTATCATTCAAAAGTTACGATCAAGGTTAACATTTTTGTGACAGAACGACCGATTGGCACACTGACGAACTGAACGACTGGCATACAAATAAAATTCGGTGCTCCTTCGCTTTCGCGTAAGCGGGGGACAATAATGTTATAGATTACCTTTGTCGTAGTATTATTTAAAGAATGTAACAATAATGTACAAAACAGATATGCTCCGCCAATGATATGTTTCCATGTGTTGAATTAAAAAAAAAAACAAATCATGCAAGCCAATACTTGCGTATGACGGCTTTTTTTCGTGAACATTTGCTCATTTGACGCAGTATAAATACCATTCATTTAGATTTCAAAGTCATTAGTCGATCCTTACGTTGCTGGTTCGAATCCCTCTACTGTGGGACTTTGAGAACCGTCCGCGGAAACCGAGTTCTCGATTTAGAGAAAAATTTACACGACAAAGATTCCTCACTACTAAAAGATTTATTTTCAATTTTAGGTGTCTTAAAAAGATGCTTCTGATAATCTTAGCTATAGTACTTTTCAATACTGCACAAGGCCAACCACTCTATGATTGGATGTCAGATCCATGTAAAGAGCAGCGAAACACTTATCAAATGTATGAAGGTAAGTGAATGTAATAAGATTTTAAGAACAGTAGCATAGATATTTGTGTTCACAGTGAAGAAGATTTAGGTAAAGCTTCGCCTTTATCAAAAATCTAGATAGGAAATATTAAATGTATTGAAAGTAATTTACATGCGATGTATGAGTGTTGGTGAACACATAATAAACCCTTATGCATTTTGTTTTCTGAAATTATTATCTCCATCGTTCCAAATTTCTTAGATATGATATATTACCGAGAACAGCGATTTTGAGGCTGGAAATGAAGGACCAGTTCTTAATTGTCACAAGGGGAGATAATCAAGAAAAGACAAAAATTGGGTGGGGTCATTAAAAAATCTTTTTCTCAAAAACCACTGGGACAGAAAAGCTGAAACCTATGTGGAAGCATACTGGGATAGTGAAGATTCTAAATTGTGCAAATCATGACCCACGGGGATTGGGCGGGGCCACAATGGGGAATCAAATTTTTCCATAGAAATATATAGGAAAATCTTTAAAAATCGTTTTCTCAAGAACCGATGGGCCAGAAAAGCTGAATCAAAAGTGGAAGCATTCTAGGATAGTGTATGTTTTAAATTGTTCAAATCATGACCCCCGGGGGTTGGGCAGGGCCACAATAGGGAATCGAAAAAAACTTTAATAATCTTCTTTTCAAGAACCACTGGGCCAGAAAAGCTGAAACTTATGTGAAAGCATCCTAAGGTAGTGTAGATTCTAAATTGTCCAAATCATTACCCCTGGGATTGGGCGGGGCCACGATAGGGAATCAAAGTTTTACATAGAAACATACAGGAATTTAAAAAAAAAAATCTTCTCAAGAAGGCAAGAACCACCGGACCAGAAAATCTTAAACTTATGTGGAAGCATTCTGGGATATTGTGGATTTTAAATTGTCCAAATTATGACTGTGGGGTACGATGGAGTCACAATAGATATAACAATGGGGGAAATCTGATTAACAATAGAATGGTCAAAGCTTTTCAGGTGAGCGATGTGGCCCATGGGCCTCTTGTTAGATAGCTTCTCATTGTATTTCTTTTAGAAAATGAAAGAAAATATTGAATGAACTTTCTTAACACCCTTTTCCTTTTAGTAATATATTGGAATTATGTTTATTTATATCGAGTATTCAACCCCTAGATATCTGTGATGTATTCCATTTTATTGAATTCGTTGATATTAGAGACTGAATATCTTAAGGTAAAAGATTAATGGTTGACCTTTTAACCTTAAATTTAAACGAAAGTGGACTCTTTTAATTAAAGTTTTAATCTGCATATGTAGGATATATCAAGCATGTCTCTTTTTCACATATAGACTCTCTTAGGGATAACAGTCTGACTGCTTTATAGCTCTATGAAACTCTGGATCCCTGATGAATAAAGAGATAACATTTTGAATGTCTTAGAAAAAGACAAAATATTTCCAACCAGCAAATAATAAACTTCATGCGTGAGGAATTTATAACTTTTCGAAAGTTTAATGTCCAAGTAGCATTCGCAGATGAAATGTACTTTGACTATTTTTTTTTCTAATGCTTCAATATCTCCAATTTTTATTGATAGTTTTTGTACAAATAAAGAACATTGCAGAATATCCACCTCTGTTTTGAAATGCTGTCTGAAATATAAAAGTCTCGAGGTTATTTTTACGATTCGAATAATTTTGATTTCTGATTTGATATTATTTCCTTGTGTCTTTGAACGTTAACCTTTCTCTTACATAACACGTCTTGTCTCTACAGTTGATGATCAACAAATTACAGGAAAAATACTGCAACATAACAAGTTTATTCTTTCATTTAATGTTTAAATTATGACATACTGTAAACGTATTTTTCCATGAGGTCATAATTCCGCAGAATCTCAATTTTGTTTAATCCGCAGGTAGAAATTACGCTGGTTTTCTATATTATCACCATATGCATTACATCTATATTAAGTACGCTTGGACAATTTTCCGAGGAAAATTTGTGACCGCGTACATAGCGTTAATAAATACCACGCGGAAGAAAGTACTTCTACAGTAATTTAATTTACATTTATTAATTTTAATTAATTCAAAAATATTTTTAAACTACATATAAACAAAAATTCACTTAAGGTCAGGGTAAGGAAGATTAAAAATGCCTTCAAAGTCCTTAAATTCCATACACTAATTCCTTTATAATCTATAACAATTAAAGCCAAATGAATTAGAAGTATCCTGGTGGATTTTAAGGTAAACCCATCGAAATTAACATATCCTAACCCTCCTTTTAAATGACAAAAAAAAAGAAAAAAAAGAAAAAGAAAATGGGTGTAAACGAGGCAGGAATGTATCAGTATTGAACACAGTGTCCCAGAAAAAAGGTTTTTGCACCCCTTTGACATCGTTTAAAAATGATATTAAAATAAATATGGAATAAAAGATGCTGTTAATGTTAATCATAAATGCCATTTAAAAACAGTTAGCTAATGAGAACACTTTGTAATGGTTTTTCATTATTATCATTTCGAGTGTTACATGCATGTATTAACGTGAATTGTTGTTTTTTAATAGTCAAGTTATTTTTTTTTCCGTATCTCTACTTCTGCACTTATTATTATATCTTAGATATAAAAAGAGATGTGGAAACCAAAATATAATTTAAATATATAACACCTGTCAGTTTATTCTATTAAGCTACTTTCGCGGAAGGCATCTTCAACCTAATTAAGTACACTGCTAAATGCTTTGTTTTCATATTATCATGCTATGCACACCCAAAAATTGCTAATTCAAATCTATGCCAAATTGGAAAAAAGCCATTGATTTCCACCAAATATCGTACACGCCACATAAATTATATTTACAGTAATAGTTGCTTTTTCATATATATTTAACAGCATGTCCAGATGATTGGATATCTTTCGAAAACAACTGCTACTTATTTTCTAAAGTCAAAACGACATTTGATGCAGCAAAGGTAAGCTAAAAAAAAGCTTAAGAGGGCTTGGGTTAGAACGATTTCTTAATTCATTACCTTTTCAACAGTGCACTGCTTAAAATATAGATAAAATGATCAATGTATTTTTATATATGAGAGATCTGCTCACAAAGTGATGCATGCTTTGTAGGATAATTGTAACAAAGCCGGCGCTTATATTCTTGAAGATCTAAGCCAATGGGAAAAGTCCCTAACAAAAACAAAAGGTAAATATTTCTCTTTTAGAAAGGATTATAAAATTATGATTTTTAGCTCACCTGAGCCGAAGGTTCAAGTGAGCTTTTCTGATCAAAATTTGTCCGTTGTCTGCCGACGTTGTCGTTGGTGTCGTTGGCGTTATTGTTGTTGTTGTAAACTTATTCACATTTTCATCTTTTTCTCAAGAACCGTTGGACCAAGTTCAACCAAACTTGCTACAAAGTATCCTTGGGTAAAGGGAATTTAAGTTTGTTCAATGAAGGACCAAGCCCTCTTCAAAGTGGAGATAATTATGAATTAATTAAAAAATAAATAGCATCTTTTTGAAAAAAAAAGTCTTCTCAAGGCCCATGCGGCCAGGAAAGATGAAATTCATGTGAAATTACCCTCAGGTAGTGTATATTTTAAATTTGTTCAAATCATGACACCCGGGGCAGAGGTCGGCCACAATGGCCGATCAAATTTTTACATAGGAATACATGGAAAAAATCTTCAAAAATCTTCTTCTCAAGAACCATTGGGACAGGAAAAATGAAACTCACGTTGAATCATCCTCAGGAAGTGTACATTCAAGTTCGTTCAATCCTGGCCCCCTGGGGTAGGGTGGGTTCACAATGGTCGATCAAAATTTTATATAGGAATAATATAGGACAAATCTTTAAAAATCTTCTTCTCAAGATCTATGGGGGCAGGAAAGATGAAACTCATGTTGAATCATCCTCAGGTGATGTACATTCAAGTTTGTTCAAATCATGGCCTCCGGGGGTAGGGTGGGTTCACAATGGCCGACCAAATTTTTACATAGCAGTATATAGGGAAATTAATCTTTCAAAAATTTCTTCTCAAGTACTGCGAAGACATGATTAATGATATTTATATGGAAGCATCCTCAGGTACCCTAGATTCTAGTTTCTTCAAATCATAACCCCCAGGGATGGGGTGGGGGTACAATGGGGGATCCACGTTTCACAATAAAATATATTTTAAAAAATCTTTTCCTAAAGAATAGCAAAGCCATGATTTGTGATATTTATATGGAAGCATCCTCAGGCAGTGAAGAATTAAATATGTTCAAATGATAACCCCAAGGGTAGGAAAGGGTCTCAATGGAAGATCAAAGTTTTATATAGGAAAATAAAGGGAAAAATCTCAATAACAGAAAAGCAATGTTAAGTTATATTGACATGTAAGCATCTTCATGTATTGAAGATTTAAATTTGTTCAAATCATGAGTACCCTTTGCGGGAGGAAGGGAAACAATGGGGAATCAAATTCAAATTATTACAAAGTAAGTAATTATACAAACGAAAGTTAAAAAGAAAATCTATTATATCCTTTTTTCTCCAGAACTTTCTCAAGAAGTTACATGCAGAATTGATATGGAGGCATTCTTAAGTAGTATTAAATTCTGATCTGATTTATGCCTTTTCCTAGCTGATGTGCTCAGGTGAGCGATGTGGCCCCTGGTCATTTTGTTCTTTGGACATGTACCATGACCGTCATAGTACTGTTAAATCACATATTTTCAAGGGTTTTTTTTGGCGGGGGGACATATTGATTAATGGGAGTATGATTTCGTGGTTAAAGAATTGTTCAGTAGTAATCCATGTAAAAAATTCCATTTGTGGTGAACATTAAGTCGTGGGTCTTGTCATACCTTGAAAACCGCGAAAATTTACATTCACGAAAATAAGTGATTTCACAGTATTTAGAAAAAAAAAATTGAGAAAAAAAAATTAAAGATGCATCTCTCTGAAAGTGCAAAGAATCAATCTTAGGCAAAAAGATATGTTAAAAAAATATTTATTTGACATTAAGGTTATAGCCTTATGTGGATTGGTGTGACAGATATCCTTCAAGAAGGTGTTTTTGTCTATGAGTCCACAGGTTCAAACGTGACTACTGGTGATTGGGATGAAGGTCAACCAAATGAAGGAAGAAATGAAAACTGCGTAGTTGCTGAACAGAATGATAACTGGCAGTGGCATGATTATTCATGTAATAGAACATTTCATTATGTCTGCAAGAAAACCATTGCGTCTGCAAGAAAACTATTGCATCTGCAGGAAAACTAAACAATTTTTTTACATTGAAGTCAGCATGGCCTTTACTTCATAAGACCCTTCGAAGAATACCATTGTAAACTATTAATAAGTAAACTATAGTTTACTGTAGTTACTTTAAATTACAATTTTCCTCTTGGATTTTTTTTATTCATGGAAAATATAAAAATTATCATCCAGAAAATTCAGAGTAAAAATAAGAGTAGGCAAAATCAATTCATCACTATCGTTAGTCCTAGTTCAGTGCTGGTAAAGAGTCGTACAATTGAACACATCCAGTGCAACGGAAATATTACCAGCATTATAGCACATGCCTTTGTCATGAAACTTATTTACAATACACATGTGTATTCAATTTGTTAAACTCTGGGTCTCACATATATATGTTAAATTATATAAGAGATATCACACCCTATTATTGACAACTGGAACTCCCGATGCAACGGAGACGACAGGCGGCAAAGTTGTTTTTCGCTATGATAGAGATCTGAACTTTTTTTGACGATTTTCAACATTCATTTACTGATATGTACTGTTGGAGGTTTTCCGGTTTGATCAAACAATTAACTATTTTTTCTGTAAAAAGTGAAAAAATCATCAGATCATTAATTGCTTTTTCTGTAGAATATAAAACTATGACATTTTATCATTTTTTTAATGACACTATATGTTCATGTGAATTTTCATATTTGACTCATTAAAATGCTGATTCTGATCCTCACAGAATCGTAAAGGAGATTATATGTTCACATTATCAATTATTATTGATTGATTGATTGATTGCTGTTTAACGCCCCTCTCCAGAATATTTTACCGATATGGAGACGTCACCATTGCCGGTGAAGGGCTGCAAATTTAGGCCTATGCTCAGCACTTATGGCCTTTGAGCAGGGAGGGATCTTTATCGTGCCACACCTGCTGTGACACGGGGCCTCGGTTTATACGGTCTCATCCGAAGGACCGCGCCATTTAGTCGCCTTTTACGACAAGCAAGGGGGTACTGAGGACCTATTCTAACCGGGATCCCCACGGAGATTATCAATTATTAATGCCTGGCCCTAAGGACATCAATGAAGAACAGACTTAAGTCAGAATTTAAAATAATTTTGATAGCATTAAAAAATGTGTTTTTATTGGTTTCTTAAACAAACGTGCAATTTTTTTTATAACGTATATTTCGTAAATGATAAGTTATTCAAAATTGAAATTTTGATTTAAGTCTGTACTCAGTTTATGGTCTTCAGACATGGTTTAACAAGGCTCCTCTGCTGATACATTAACTTAAACGTTAACTAACCGGCCGGCATACAGGAATGTTGATAAAATCCTGATAACATTCGATGTTATCAAATTTCGGCCCAACATATCCCCTGTGGTGTAAATTTTACTTGAAAATATATATTTCTGAGAATTTTCTATATAAATTCAAATAACTTTGATTTCAAAATTATTTAAAAACTCAGTTTGTTCTTTAAACTCCCATGTCAAACTTTGCTAATCAAGGCTCCTTCTTACTCTTTGGGGCTTATAATTTGAACATACTGGATTCTACACTAGTAAATGATGCCTCCATATAAATATGAGAAATGTCATAGCTTTGCTGTTCTAGAAAAAAAAATGAATAAATTCTTAATATGCTGTCATAAATAAGTAAAAGCAATACAGACTTTGTTGTTCTGAAGAAGACTATTAATGGATGCAATGGATGTTTTACATATGTAGCCTTTTTGAAAATGTAATTGTATCCTATTAAAAAAAAACACGGTCTTTTATTTAGAAAGTTGTAACTTGTGAAGATAAAACAGATGTCATTGCTTTTAATTTAATTTCAACATGACAAACAATTTTTTTCAACCAATATACACCCCCCTTCAAAAAAAGTCAGTTTTTTAATTGCAGTACTGTACAAACTTACCAGAATATTAAATAGTGCACTCAAGATTTAATGAGATTCAGCTTTATTAAATGTTTTAAAAGATAGCAAAAGATATTCAATCCAAACAATTTCGAATTTGTAGGAAGTTCTTTTCTCTTTTTTATTCCAAGATATTTATTCCTTTGTGATGAGGCTCTTTTACGTGCATCAAACACTATACAGTACAACAGCAACAAAGAAATCGGTGATTTGAAAATTCACCGTTGATTACTGGCAGCGAAAAGTAATGGAAGAAAGAGTAGGCATACACAGAGACCAACCACCTGTGGACCAGCTTCATGCCACACTTCCTCTAAAATGTCGCATTTCTACAAATAAGACGCATAATTTACCACAATGACTGTATGACATTTATCATTATTGTCTTTTTAGAGGTGACCTATCCGTTTTCGTCCGTCGTCGTGCGTCGTGTGTCGTGCGTCATGTGTTAACATTTGAACATTTTCAGCTTCTCTGAAACCACTGTACCAATTTCAACCAATTTTGGCATACAGCATCTATGGGTGATGGGGAACAAAAATTGTGAATTTAATGGTCCCCGTCCCCCTGAGGCCTTGGGGTGGCGCCAAACCCACTAAAATTAGTGCAATCTTTAAAAATCTTCTTCTTTACTCCTGGACATCAAGCAGACAAACTGTTGGATTGATTGTAATCAGCATTGAGTCCTCAACCAAAATTGTGAAATTCATGGCCTGAGTGTCAGGGGTTCTAGTGCTAAGGTCGGGCTATATTGATAATATAGTGAAAATGCATTAATTCTTTGAAAATCTTCTTCTCTGCTCCTGGGTATCAAATTAACAATCTAAGCATATAGTTATAATGAGCAAGAGTGCCTCTTTCAGATTTGTGAATTTTATGGCCCCAGGGTCAGGGGTTCTGGTGTCAGGGCGGGACTCTATTGATTATATAGTGAAAATGCATTAATTCTTTGAAAATCTTCTTCTCTGCTCCTAGTTATTAAATAAACTAACTAAGTAAATTGTGTGCCTCTTTCAAAATTGTGAATTTTATGGCCTCAGGGTCAGGGGTTCTGGGGTTAAGGCTGGTCTCTATTGGTTATATTGTGAAAATGCATTAATTCTTTTGAAATCTTCTTCTCTGCTTCGGGGTATTAAATAAACAACATAAAATACATAGTCATGATGAGCAAGAATGGCGTCTCAACCAAATTTGTGAATTGTTATGTTTGCATCTATCAAAACGGTTAATTTCATGCCCCCTTGGTCAGGGGTAAGTGGGGGGATTACATAGTCTGAAAATAAATTAATGCTTTGAAATCTGCTTTTTGGTATTAATCAACCATTTATGATGAAATAAATTTTATGATAAAATTTCCAAAATTTTGAAATAAACTGCCCCACGGTTAGTGGTTCCTTTGGGGTGAGGTGCATAACTGGTTATAAAGTGGAAGTGTATTTTCTCTTTGTTACTCTGATCTACGTCTGGGTATTAAGTAACTAGAGTAAGCATGGTAAGTGTATAATTATGATAAGCAAAAGGCCTCTTTCAAAATTATGAATTTCATGACCTGTGGTTTAAAACACGAACTAAATTCAATTTTCAAAAGTTGTTACATAATTCTCAGGTGACCTATAAGGCCCTTGGGCCTCTTGTTTAAAAAAGATGTTGATCTCTCTCTCTCTCTCTCTTCTATGATTTGTTATTTTACGCAACCATTCCTGTTGTCCTATCCTAATTCAATGCATATTTCATTTGATTCTTTCATTTCTAATATGCATTTGACAGTATCTTTCCAATGTTAATATACGCAGTCAACCAAACTCGTTATTTATCAATATGCTAAACATTTGACTTTTAAAAGCCGCTCAAATGTATCAGATCCATGTTAAAGTCGCGTTTTAAAAGATGGAGGGGCAATATGAAAAACATTTATCCTTCTGCGTTCAATAATCCAGAATTGAAAAAAAGAATTAGATAGATTACATGATCAGTACGTACTGATCCCTGTTGACAAAGCAGGTAACAACATTGTCTTCGTTTGTAAGGCTCATTATATAAATTGTATTTAAGAAGAACTTGGATTTAATTCTACAAATGGTTATCCTCCTTATACTCATACTTCTCTTTCTTAGGAAGAAATTCCTCAAAATTATCTGTCAGTTTTGAATATTTTTAATATTCCGCAAGGCCAAAATAAATTTTAACTACCCTATATATATTGGACTCCGAAATTTCAGCAGAATCCTTACAAACAAAGATACATTGCGGGTTCCAGTAAATGTTCAATCAAGCCTCTTCCGTTACTCCTCACTAAGATATTGACAGTAATTAAAGGAAAACTTCAAGAGTACTATGCAACAATATATTCAAGAAATGTTGTGAATCAGATGTGGATACTCAAAAAATTCAAAGAACTGTTAAGGAATTTGATATCACAGGATTTTAACAAAATGTACTGCTTAAAAAAACTTTTGAACTTTATACACAACCATTTCCCAAGATGAATTAAAGTCTAGGCTGTTTGATATCATGAAATGTTCTGATTCTAAATATATACTTTAGACTGAGTTGTTTTCAAATGTATAAAAGTAATCAATTTCAATGAAATGATTCAAAAGGTCGTATACGCTTTTATAGAAAGAATATATTTAGAAACAGAACATCTTTGTTTCTTTGTTTCTATGTTTTTTAACGCCCCCTCGATGATTTTTATTCTTGTGGAGACGCCACCAAAAGCCAGTGAAAAGTTGTAAATTTGGCCTTTAATCGGCACTTTTATAACAACTATTGAGCAGTGAGAGATCTTTTTGTGCCTGCACCTACTGCAACACAAGGCCTGGTTTATAACTCTCACCTAAAAGACCGATATTCATGTCCCACAGATGGATTCGGACATGCAGCGTAAGGATGCACTCCTTTCTTCGCGATTCAAAAGTTAAAACTTTAAATAGTGTTCCACGCTTGTTAACATTTTAAAAATTATTTTTGTTTCAAATAAACGTAAATTCGTTTTTAGATAATCATGTCTGAAAAGAATCAAGGGTTTGTTTTCAGATTTCAGAGGTCTCCTACAATGCTCAACTACTGTAAAGTTAGTAATTTGAAGGACCACGAAAAACATCACGAATTATCAGGCTTGCATAAAAGAATCTTGTTACTTTTTTCCCAAAAATAATTTTACTTAAATTGTAAATGTTAAATGCATCTATCTTACTAAGAGTTACACATCAATTTTTATTACCTTATATATAATTTGAAATATCATAAATTTGAATTTTCTGTTCTGTTATATCTTAAATGTACTCACCGGTTCAAGGGTTAAGGTGAACTTTTGGTAAGCATCTAATTTTGCAACAAATCGATTGCGGGATAATATATTTTTCTTGATGACTCCATGTACAATTTCTATATGAGCTTCCTTTACATAAATATCAACAGTAGTGTTTTGATAACGTGTCTTAAATAGTTCATCGTCTAATCTTTGGCCGAGGTGGCTAAACGCATCTTCATAATTTGATAAAATTGTTTTATTTGTCCAAACTAAGAGATGCAGATCTTGATGACATTTTCCGGTTGTACCTTGCTTTAAAAGAATGGTTTGTTGTTTAAAACATTGTTATTTGAAAATGTATGGAAAGGACATTGTTTATCAACGAACAAATATCATCTTTCAATATATATTAAGCCTTGTTTCTTGAAGACATTAAAATCAATACAAAACAAACAATTACAAAACCAAACAGAATAATTATAAATCAGATGATTCAAATATTCTAAATGCAAAAAGAAAAAATAAATTTACTTACCAAGGGTTGTTTTAATTTTAAAATTTCGCCATATTTCTGAAAAAAAAACACACTTCTTTAGTCTTTTAATGCGTTCGTCTGAAGACGGGACACATTATGTTATAGCCTCCATTTCGTTTTGTCTGTCTGACTATCTATCCTTTTGTCTGTCTGTATATCAGCTTTTTTCGAATTCGTGTCCGACTCACAGCAAGTGCATGTAGGTTTAGAATTTTGAAGATGAGAAGATGCATAACTGTTGACTTAAATTAAGCATTTTTTTCAATTGCTTTGATTTTTTTCATAATGCACAACCCTATACATGTAGTTAGTTATATTTAAAAAAAAAATACAAACAGAATATTCTAAAAACGGTAACCATTATTTGAAATAAATATTTTTATAACACATTTAGGTTAATGTACTTTTCTTCTGTACTTGAAAAAGCTCAGACCTTTTAAGAAAAAAGCCTTTTGTTGGTTAATTTTGTTTTTATCTGCAGAAGGCCTGCACTTTAAAAAATGTAAAATTTATAAAAAAAACTTACAAAATTTTGTCATTTTTTTTTTCTTTTTGAAAAAAAAGAAAACCTGAACTGAAACAAATTGTCATTAAGCTACTTTAAATGTATAAAAAGTTCATGTATGACATTTTTTATTTATGTAGATTTCTCATACATTACATAAACAGCAAATTTCAATGACTCTGATGAGACAAAAATATTTATTTACCGCCTAATGTTCTCTTAAATTGTGAAGCTTAATTTACCTGTAGTTTGTACTGTTCACAATTCTGTAAAAAAAAAAATCATAAAGAATGTAAATGATATACCTACTGAATTACCTTGACTGTTTTTATCCTGTGTAATCATATAATAAATTTCATGGTATAAAACATGCCATGGCATATTGTTTAAAAAGTCTTCGTTCGATTAAAACGTCCGTGTTAAAAGACAAAGTTTGAAGTATGTACATGTTCTATTACTGTCCAACAGCATTAATCGCAAGCATAAGGCCAAGAAGAAAGGATTTACTTAAGAATTCGGATATGGATGTTAAAACATATACTTATACCAATTATAATTTGTTTTCATGGTTTTGTGTTCAATATTCTGGTGTTTGACGTTTCAAATATTATAACTACTAATGATTTTTTCAAATATTTTTTTTTTATTTTTAAGACATACATGTACATATATTTTATGGAGTCTCTTACCTTTTCAGAAAAGTTTTCACATTTGGCCATGGTTCTTGCTGTTCATTATACTTAGAAGCAAAATCTATGTTTCCCTAAAATATGAGTATTTTTTTCATATTCATAAATTAAGCCTCAACACACTTAAAGTAAAATTCAAATACACATTGAAAACTAAGTAATGGAAATCACTATGTACGAGGGTTGTCCATGAAAGACACGAATTTTTTTAATATTACAAATACTATTCAAAACCAAATCTCAAAGAATTTTGCATGGTGTTGGACAATGAAAATATTGACACAATATTATAGGTCTGTGAATTCATATGCATACGAAAACAGCATTTTAAGGGTGTTAAATATCGATTGTTGGCCAATTTTAAATCTTTAATTTTACAATTGCGTTGTCAATTAAGTTTTTGTTATCGGGCTACAACGTGAACAAGGATATATAATGTGATGTAAAATTTACCTACATAAATATTCCTTAATTTGATGTACTCATCTTTTAAAATGCATTTATTTGACATCAATGAAGAATATATGTCTATATGTGCCAAAGCACTTTAAATTAGACACTGTAAAAAATGGTGACGTTTGGTGGTATAATATAGCACTAAATTACCAAACAACAGTATGTAGAGCAGGATATAACCCCTCTGCAGGGGGTGGGGGGTGGGGGTGTTAACCATGAAAAAGCACATACATGATTATTGGAAACAGGTCAATGCCTAGTTAAATGGGGTTTGTGTTTGATTTGACTGGTTATCCATTAATGGAGAATAGACCAGTAAAATGAAAACGTACTGAAAAGACAGGAGCAAGACGTCATTGCCCTACGTAAATTCGATCAGTTAGAGTATTAATCTGAATTGTGAAATTGTCTGTAACAAGATTTTTTGACACCGCTATTAAGTGAAATTCACTGTATAATTTTGTCGTTAAAAGAAAAATAAATACAGTGTCGACTTCATGCTCAAATGGATTTTATTAGAGGTACAGTTTCCGAAACAATTTCACAAAAACCATTAGCTACATTTTGATGTTCTTAGCTTCGCGCTACAGTTGATTTGTAAGAATAGATACATGTAACAAAAGATATAAAAAAAATGTTTGCGTTTTTTTTTTTTCTGGAACAACCCTAGAAAAGGTTTACATGTGTATTTATTTTTTTAAAGTTATTGAAGATATACAATTTACAAATTAAAAAAAAAAATCTTTTACATGTAGATGCATGTATTCAAATAAGAGGCCTATGGGCCATACCGCTCACCGGAGAAGCTTTGACCATGCTATTCTTTACCAGATTTGCCCCGTGTAATACATATTGTGACCCCAACCTACCCCACTGATCATGATTTGGACAATTTGAAATTTACACTATCCCAGAGTGCTTCCATATAAGTTTCATCTTTTCTGGCCCAGTGCTTCTTGAGAAGAAGATTTTTTAAAAATTGTTCCTATATATTTCTATGAAAAATCTCTATTGTGGCCACGCCCTATCCCGGGGTCATGATTTGAAAAAAATGGAATTTTTACTGCCCCTAATGCTTCCAAATGGGTTTCAACTTTTTTGGTCCCGTGGTTCTTGAAATGATTTTCGAAGATTTTTCCTATAGTTAATCTATGTAAAACTTTGATTCCCAAATGTGGCTCCGCTCAAAGCCCGGAGGGGGTGTCATTATTTGAAACATTTAGAATCTACACCACCCAAGGATGCTTCTACATAAGTTTCCGCTTTTCTGGCCCAGTGGTTCTTGAGAAAAAGTCGAAAATGTAAAAAGTTTACAGATGGACGGACAAACAGCTAGACAGACGGACGGATTGACGGACGACAGACAAAATGTAATCATGAAAGCTCACTTGAGCCTTCGGCTTAGGTGAGTTAAAAATCATATACTGTGTGTATATCAAAGAAAATTAATGCACACAATTAACAAATACTTCGTGGTTGGGTTCCCGAGTGCACTCTGAATATTTTTGGGTATTTCTAATAGCAGTAATAATGCATGATGTACATGAAACTTCATGTATCCGACACAATTTAAATCAGATACATTTAATCTCAAAGTACTTATTGAAAAGTAAAGATAAAGAAGAAGATAACTGTTTTCAACACATGGACAGTACAAAAAGGTATTCTAAAATAGTAATAATACAGATAAATGGCCTTGAAACTATGTTGGTCTATATGATTACAAATCGGTGGCGTATTGAAGGTACGTTGTTGCTCAGCGCTATTATCAAAAATAACAACACCTAATTTTGAAGTACACATCTATGTGTCGCTACAGATGGATAGAGTTAGTTGACAAGTTGTGGTGTACTTTTGCACTGGCACATAGATTCTGACGTGCAGCAATACATTTTTAAATGGCTATCGGGACTCCATATAAAATGCTAATGCACCTTGTTTTTGGCATTAAACATGTTCAAAGGATAAATAAAATCTAATCTGTTAATATGTATGCATGTATGAAAAGAATTAAATTTATTTTTTAAACACTAATTTACTCGTAATTAGTTTACATTTAGCTCTTGCGAACCTTTTGTATAGATCATGTAATGAGAAACTATTTTCATATGATCTTACCTTTTTCAGCTGTTGCAAATACAATAGCGTGTTAGTTCATTGCCGAACAGATTGTGTTTTAACATGACTTCCGAATAATGTTATCTTTGTTTGGAGTTTTAAATATTGATCCTGTGGTAATCAATAACAAAATGATCTCGATAATAAGGAGACGCAACTAATCTAATGGTTGGTTTATGATATGTCATTATTCACTCAATGCATTTAAAGAGAGACAAAACCGGACAAGAAAAAAAAATATGTCAAAATTTTAATGGAGTTGAAGAAATTAAACAAGATAACTAAAAAAAATTAATTATCGATTGTATTATTTTTTTTCCTGTAATCAATTGTAATGTTATAAACTGAAGTCCTATACAGTGAAACTTCTCCAAACCCTCAACCCCGAAACCCCCTGGAAACCGGTTCTTACTAAACATCGGCCGATTTTATAAGTCCCGGCAAAATTCTCAACATTTCGTTACAAATAAACTCTCATAAAACTGTCCACCCCTGAAAACCGAACACCAGCCACTTTTCCAAGAACAAAAGATAAGAAACATACCACCGGTAACGATTTTTTTTTTCTCGGGATTTAACAACAAATTAAAAAAAAATGATATAAATGATCGATGAGTAAGCATTACAAAAATTATATTCACGTTAAAAAAAAATCATCGATAGTAATATAGTATTTGAAACAATTATGTAATTCTCTTTTCGAAAGAAGTATGACATAGAGATTGATCAACTACAAATACTAGAGTTATCTATCTTAGATAAACACACGATTCTGAAACAAGAATCACATCTTTTTTTTATTTTAAAGTTTATAATATATATAATAAACTCACCACCTTTCGTATCAATCAAAATATTTAAGTTTTTAAAGGGCATTTCGATAGTTTTATTTGGCATTTCGGTAATTTCCAGGGGCTTTTCTGTAAATCAGGGGCATTTCGGTAATTCGAGGTACCGGAAACATAAGTAATTTCCCCTCATCATACCGGCCACTTTTTGATTGCAGGAATTATTACTGTCATTGTCCAAAGGAGTAATAATGATCTGACGGAGGTTTGAAAAATACCCACCTAGAGTCAGAGGTGTGAAGAACTGAAAATGGTCTCGTAGATTTTTCGATTTTTTGACTTTCCAGAAGGGGTAGTCATCTTGCCAGAATATGTAAATATCCACAAATTAGAATTAAACAACAAAGTATGTCATGCCAAATTGCATCATACTTTAAAATATATATAATCGGCCTTAGAATTTGACACTCATAAAAAAAATGCTGAGAAAAGAAATCTAATCTAATCTTTATAAAAATATTCATTTCAAATTCAAAACAAAACAAAAGTTTTACTCAGAAATGTTTTCATTATTTACTTTCACAGAAGAAGTAGATAATTTTTTGGCATGTGATCACAGGCAATAGGCAAAACATGCAGATTAGTTAAGAGAAAAATGGTTTATTTCTCATATGGTTAATCAAAGACACTTTCCATGTTTTTTTCTTTATTTTAGAATTTCTTTTCAGAAAATTCAACAGGTATGTCGATATTATCCTTACTGATAATAATTTACAATCTTTTTAACTTTCGGAAAACAATTACATTACGTGTCTGTCGATAATTAAGAACATGTTGAGAGATAGTTATAACAGACACCAATTTTACATCTTTCCTAGCATCTGGCAGATAGCGCTGAAATTCTGTAGTATGCTAGATTCTCAGAAAACCGGTCACAGCTTTAGTCAGGACACTTTATTCAGTCCGGCAGCTGAACGGTTTTGAGAAGATTTACTGCAAGTTCTGTTTTTAAAAGAAAACACAGGGATGTATCTTACCTTTATTTTTTTGGGTGAAGAAATTAATCTAATGGATCAATAATGGATGGTTAATTAGTTACATCTTGCTACATTATTTGTATTTCTATCAAAATATACAACTTCCTATTTAAGGTCTTCCGTCTTCACGGAAGACCTTATAGTGATTCTATTGTTTCTTCTTATTATTATTCTTTTTTTTTTTTAGACAAAATTTTGTGCAGGCGATTTCTCGTAAACTATTCGGTGGATTTCAATGAAAATTTCAGGAATTGTAGGTCATTATATGAATTTTATACAAAATTCCGTTTGTTGGAAAATTCGGTACCAGTGCCAAGTTATGGGCAATTTCCTGATTTTAAAATGCAATTTTGTCTTCGAGTGTTCTCGAAAACGGCTAAAGATATTAACTGGAGACTTGTTAGAGATGATAGACCATGAGTTATAGATGTGCAATTTTGACTTCGTTTGCGTCGTCAGTACTTCCGGTCGCTACAGGAAGTGAATTCAAAATGTACACTTTTTCAACTTTTTTTGTTTTTCAATATTTTTCTTTGATATAATTAATGGTAATTAAGACCCTACTGGAAAGGCATAATATATAATTCATCTTAGAATTGATCAATCCACACGCTAGATATTCGCATTTAAAAATCTGAAGCGTGTCTCGGTAAACTCCGCCATTAAGCAAGTCGGGTTCTAGAAGGTCAGCTGAGCGTTTAGATGAACGAAACTTCTACCAAAAAGATTTATGAAATGTAAAGGATTCTTTTGATTGCTACATCGCAATTACGTTGCATTGAGTATACTTTTAACATGAGGTTTCCTCAAACTTCTATTGAAATCGCTTTTGTCTGCATCTCAAAGTAGAATACAACATGACAAGAAGTGGAAATACGATGATTTCAGTCTTTTATTTTGCACCAGGGAAAACCATGGTTTTTCAAGAAACTTGCCTGACTTAATATTCACTATGTTTCTGAAGTATGATTTGACTTCTGTTTATTTTTCTTTACGCAGGCTTGTGACATATTAAATGAATAGAAAAGACAAAAATAAGAAAAACATTTTCAAAAGATTGTTTATTAAAAGTTATATGAATATTCTTGTAATAAATGCAAGTTATTGACATAAATAGTATCAGATTCCTTAACCGTCGGAGGACGAGTGATTTTTTTTTTCAGTGAAACATTCCAGTCTTTTCATGAACGTGTAACTCATCTCCACTTTTGGGGTAAACAGGATACAAAATTCGTGGAAAATCTTACCGAATTCACAGCTTTTTTGTTACTTGGCCGTATACGAAATTATATTTGTATAATGTGATAAATATTCTCGTACTTTCTAACGCTCGAAATTCTGGTTATAAGAACATACATTTCTAATTTTCATTGAAGCTATCACATCCATTAAATTAATTAAACATTTCAAAGTAATAGCGTTATGAACTACTTGTGACGTTTTGCACGAAATAATGCATCATGACCCGACTTAGTAGTAGACAAATGGCGACAATAGTGCAGAAATATATATCATTTGCATGCCTGTATATGGAGTTGCATGGGATAAAAAGTTGAATACATATCGAAAAAAGGAAAGAAAACTGTATCATCTGTTCATCATTAATAGATTATCTATCCTAAAAATTACTGTTAAAATTCAAGTTACAAATTCCGATGTGATCATCTTGACAAAAGTTTGGCAAGCTGGCTGTCATTTTACAATTCCAAACTGAATTTTTAAAAAAAATGTAATGTATGTTGGAATAAAAAAAAGCAATCTCGAGATATTCGAGTGTTAAATTTGAAGCGGGTTCCCAAAGGTGTAATGGGTACCGCAATGGATTTTCACGCTGGCGACCCGGATTCGATCCCCCGTGTGTCCGATTTTTAAAATCACCTTTTCAGTTTGATTTTACGTTGTTGTTTTTTTCTGAATCGGACGGAAGACCTCTCGTTGCTCGCAACGAGTTTCGTTTCTAGTTGTTATTTTCTTTTTAAAAACAAATACATTTTTTTTTCTTCAAAATTTGATATATAAATAGAGACAATGTCATGCGGGAAGCACACACAGAATGAAATGATAAACTTTTAATCAAATATTCCTATAGTAATTCTATTTTCACCATGATAATTAATCATGATATTAAAATCAAAACCTATTGCGGAGTGGTTTGTAATTTGATGTTTAGTTGTAAACAAAATAGATATGAATCTCTAAAATAATATAAGATGTGTATATATCTTTGAAAAGGTAACTACATGTTCATTGGAAATTTTTGCTGTGATTTATTAAAAAAAAACGATGTAAAATAACGAATTTCTTTTTAATTACAGATAACTGCATGTCGATTACTTGAAAACTAGCAATGAAATCAATCGAGAAAGACTACTCGATTACAATTATTTTTATGTCTGATAAAATGTCAAGCAATATGAATAAAGTTTTCGAAACATATGCAAACTACAGATTTAGAAATGTCCCTGTCTAGGAACTGGAACTGGATTCTATCAAGCGTCCTCATCGATTTATATTTCAACTGTTTTTATACCTATACAAGAGTAAAGATAAGAAGATAACATGTAACAAGGAATAAAGGTTTAAAAAAGGAATTTAAAACAGTAGTTTTAGTTACACTTGGGGAGTTGTTCATTAAAATATTTTAAGTATACAAAGTAAAATTCGAGAGTAACTGAATCATGAACGATTTTAGGCTTAAGTCAAATCCTCTACCTGACTTAGGATTTGTAGGAGTCAAATATCTTAAAACAAGTTGCTGGCCTTTAAGAAGGAACTGTAATACGAGGACTATATGGATGTGTTTCTAATTAAAAAAAGAAATATGAGGATCCCAAGCATATGTTTCTAATTTAAAGTATATCAGTCGTGAAATTTGTTAAATCGAGGATTTATTGAGAAGTATATTTTGAATAAGTACTCATATAGAGTGACTCAAAATCGCAGAGAAAATAGGGGGTCAGTGTTAATCTTATTGATCTACAGTGCAATGAAGTTGACCTTTCTGCACTTAAATTTTAACTTTTTGGTTAATTACCTAAATCTTTATTATCTTTTATCAGATGAAACTATGGCAAAATAATGTTCTTATTTTACGTAAAATATTTTGAATAATATTTATCATTGAAAAAATTTTGCAAATTTATGTGCGTAAATTATTGTGTGACCTTTTTGCACTAAAAAGTAACATATTTTGAGGTATTAAAATACTAAATAGGCAATAAAATATTTTCTTAAATCAATCTTTTTACGGCTTAAGTGCTGATTGGTCGCAAGTATCGAGTACTTTAAAATAATGAAAGAAAATGGGTCAGTGATGTTGAAAATTTAAATTGACTTATTTGACAAATCTTCATTTTTTGGCAAAGTTTGTTGAAAGAAGGTGTAAAACTTGTTCTAAAAATATGGATTAAGACCTATATTAAATATTCCTAGCAATATCATAATGGAAAATATTCTCCGAGAAAAAGTATGTGAGGCTAATGTTAAAAGATATTAAATTTAATAAATGTACAGATTTGCAGAATTATCTGCTAAATATTCTTCCACCCCAAAAAATAGTCCCTCACAAATATTGCTTCTTTGTAGCTTTTTTAGCAGTTTTTTCGTTGAATGTTAAAACATTAGCATTGTTGAAATTAAATATGCTATAAAAATGAAATTTTGATAAATAGTTTTGAAGTAAGAGGTTCTGCGTGAACTTTTCCAAAAAGCTGACGAGTGACCTACAAAAGAAATATTCTAGGTTTAGTGACTATTCATGTAGGTTCTTTCACATTTTCTACAATGATCTGCCTACTTTGATTGATAGTACATTTGTAGCAAAAAATAAAGCATAGCTAAAAAGGGTTATCTTGATACATGTAACCGATAATGGCTGGAAGTTGACACACCTGTTCCAGATTTATAACGAATAAAGATTTCAGTTGAAAGAAATAAAACTGAGTTTACACATACTTCACAGCTCTGTTGTTCGCAGTTTTTCTCGGAGATCCCCTTCCTGTTCATGAAAAACTGTTGCTACATGCCTGTTTCAAGCTGTATTTGGATTCCTGTATATCAAATATTTTTTTTTCGGGCTTTAATGCCCTAAACTAATGCCGATGAAGATTTATTATATCTTTTAAAACCTAGAGCTAGTCGTTGAATACAGTTTTTAATTCAAGTAGTTGAGTTATATACTGCAAGTTCTTCCTATTTTTTTTTAAAAAAAAGGTTGTGCCATAGAGTGAATGTTTAGTTTGTATACAAAAGTATTTGTATACGAAAGCAATTCAGAACCGCCAATGAATAAATAAAAGCGATGATCATAATTATTTAAAGGTTAGATTTGCCAATAAATGGTATATTTTAATTCGAATAGGGCAAGCTATTCTACAGGAAAGTTGACTTAAAGGGGCGAACTCTCTGGAATATCGCGCATGCATAGCATGACATAAGCCCGTGGCATCTGGTTTAACCTTGGTTTTATATTTTCTACGCGGGCCTCGGGGTCAACGCAATAAAATGTCATTCGAAGTTGCACCTCCACAGTGTTATCATAGTCAAATGTTCAGATTTCATTAACGATGTATATAAGACACTATACCAATGTTGGAAACAAATGACAAAATTTCACGTCTGTTTTATAATCCTGGGTTCAGTTACTGTACTAATTTGCCATCGAAAAATCAGCAGAAGTATAAAACTACATGTAATTTGTATGAGATCGTATAAAACTAGGCCTAGTGTTGCCGTAGATGCTAGCACGAAACATCTCCCATTGTTCAATGGCCCTGAATGACAAGCATTGGTCTACATTCCCAATACATATGAAAATGTGTTATAGGACGTAAATGAACAACCTTACACTTAGTTAGATATCGTAGAAAACCTTCACCTTGACTTAGTTTTGATTTTATGTTTTTAACAAGAGACCAAAATTACAAGGAAGTTAATAAATAAAAAAATAAAAAAAACCTTCATCTGATGATTTAATACGGAATAATACAAGGCAATTAAAGCTTCTGATGAATGATTCAAAAACCTATTCTAAAGAAGGAAATTAATTAGAAAAACACACACAACATATCAAAAACATCTTTTTTTATTTCTAACTTTCAGAAACACTTGAGTACCAAATTATTAGTAATAATTTTCTTTCTGTAAAAAGGTGTTTAAATTCGGTTTACCACAAACAGAATTGTAAATAAATGTCCGAAGAGAATCGTCATCTGGCTTGTTGTCTGGGATTCGGCTCCACTCTTTACTCTGGATACTGAAAAACAAGTTTTAAATATGTTTATGTAGATATACAATTTTGCTACAGTTATGGTAGATAAAAGACATCAAACATAACTTTTTTGCAAAAAAAAAAAAAAAAAAAAAAAAAAAAAAAAAATTTGCTGGTATCATGGATAAGTGTTAAGTTTATAAGTATTTTATTTCAAACACTATGAAATAAGCATTCAGATGCAAGATAAACAAAAATCACCCTTTTATTTGGGGATCTGTGATTCTTCTGTTTCAGATTTGCATTGTTTAAAGAACGTTTGAACTTATATACTGTTCGTTATCTCCATATTCTATGAATTCATGTTCTACATGTACCTTTACCTTGAAAAGACAATCCAATAGACATTCCTTTTTGTTAAAAATGGAAATCAATCATGTTTACTTTTTAACAATTGGAATAAAATGAATTATGTAAATATGATATTTGGAGTACGCTGAAATACGAGTATATGGAGGTGTCATAGAGGAGTGAGCATTACTGAGTGATCCTTGTTTTGATCGGGAATTAACGGTGAAATCTGTCGACAATTCAGTGTATAAATAATGGACAAACAATTTATGATATATTGTATTTAAGTCATTGTATCGGCCTTAGTATTTATGAACTGTTTACTTCATGTATAAACAAGACTTCTGATACTCTTGTTTCACCAACTTGCTTTTGAATAATTTACTTTTAAAAAAGAAATTATTCATGCTGAATGCATACGCTCCTGACTCGAATCAAATGAGAGTTATAAATCTCGTATGCAGGTGATGTTTGAATCAATGGTAAATTGCTGCATAATTAAAGGAAATTGACGATTGAAAAGTCAAATACATTATGTTTATCATACAGTAGTAAGATTACTATTAAGGTTTTTTTTTTAAGTAAAATATAAAAAAATATTTAACGGATATATCAGACTCTGTCGTATCTTTTATTTCAAGTTCACCTGGATATACATGTATGTCGTATTGAAATAGTAATGAAAGTGAATTTAACAATACGCTGTCGTTATATGCAAATGTCTAGTTGAAGGCCAACGTAAGTATTTACGATAAAACTTGGGACTTGTGAATTTAATTTGCTGAATCCGTAATTCGTTATGACCATACAGTAATGTCTATAAAGCGAACTCGCAATATGCACGTTTTTCGTCAAGTTTTACTACCGAATATGTTAGAAATGAAAATTTTACAAAACATATATCGGATGTAATGAAACCAAGGTTTATTATTTTTTTTAATTTATTTTTTTCATGTAAATACTGAATAAAAATTAAGTCAGTTGATTAAATTTTGAGATCTTTTACAATTCGCTACAAAAGATGATTATTCATTATATTTAACCTCAGGGATGGACGTATCTTTTCGTAATGTCCGTATATTTGTCATATAAGAGTTCGTTTTAACAGTAAACGTTTAAAAAAATGCCCTGAAAAACTTTGCAATATATATGAATTCGCTGCATCAGTGTTAGTACAAAACAGTTTTGGCTGTTCTTCTTTTTACATCAAAGAATTCCGAAAAATTCTGCTTCATATGAATACAAAAATAGTTTACTAATAGCCAGACGTAATTAATACCCATGGGAATTCCAATATATTGGAATATATTGTTCTTCATTTTACATGCTAGTCTATATATAATTTTAAAGCTTTTGTTTAATTTAAGTTAGTAAATAATCCTAAGAAAAGACAAGATTGGCGTTCCAGAAAGCCCGAAATGACATCTCTTTGGCTTCATTAAAGTCACAGAATAATTGATTGATTGATTGATTGATTGTGTACTGTTTAACGTCCCTTTCCAGAATATTTTACTGATATGGACACGTCACTATTGCCGGTGAAGGCCTTTGCTTGGCACTTACGGACTATGAGCGGGAAGGGGTCTTTATCGTGCCACACCTAGTCCTCCTGTGACACAAGGCCTCGGTTTATACAGTCTCATTCGAAGGACCGCCCCATTTAGTCGCCTTTTACGACAAGGAAGGGGGTACTGAGGGCCTGTTCTAACCCGAATCCCCACGGGGCAAACAGTGGAATGTAACTTTTTTTTTCTCAGCTATTACAGATTTTTCTATTCTTCTAGGGAAGGGGAGTGGCAGCTTACCTGAAGTATTTTAAATTGGAAAAAAAGGTAGTGATCAAACTCCAGAATCCTATATTGTGGACGGGAAGGGAATATTTTTCCCTTCATTTTTTTTTTATTTTTTGAAAAACAAATTCATTTTGATAGTGCATGGTTATACTCAACAAAAGTGTGGATAAGGGAGGGGCTGGCATTGAACAATTACAGCAGTACAAAGGTAAAAGGTCAGGAACACAGATTTGTAAATCTGATTTTCTAAAATTGTCTAAATAAAGAAATGATTCATATGTTGCTAAAGCATTTCACAGTGCACGAAATATATTAAAATAATGCATTTCACAGAATATCTTACTCTGACAACGGACAAAAGCGCGAACTTAAATAATCTCAAAGACTTCTCGTAAACTTCCCATTCCTTTAAGTGGGCATCGAACCCCTTGGTTTATAAAGGGGGAAATGAACTAAGCTTACATCAAAATGTTTACTATTCAAAATCAACTTTTAACAGCACTGGCGGATTTAGAGGGTGCAAAGGCTCACCGTTTTTGGTCCAAAATATACACTGTACGGCAGATTTAACTATATTAAATCGTTTTTTTGTGTGTGGGTTTGGGCCTCTTCCCAATGCCCACATGCTTTTAAGCATAAGTATGTTATAACATTAAATGCTAATAGCTAAAATCAAGCATTTATTTTACAAAATATCTGAAAAAAAAATAATTTGCCAACCCCGAACTTACGGCTGTTTTCGGAATGTACAGTTTTGTGCCATTAGTGATCGTCCAAGTTCACGTGAATTTTTTGTGTTTTATTAAACTTTATATGCTTACTAAACATATATAAACAATTCTGTATTATAATTTTGGCTTCATTTCAATAATTATTATATAGGAGGGGTGAATTGCTGACTTTTTGCCATTAATGCAATTAAAACTACATAAAGGAAATAATTGCAAGCTCTTTTAATTAATAATAAGCTCCGCGTTATAGAATGACTTATGTACCAAAAAATTAAAGTTTTCAACATCAATTCCTATTAGATAGTACTGCGATTACTTATGTGAAAGTCTGGAATTTAATGATGTTTTTCCGTGAATTTTTGGATCCAAGCCTAGGCTGCAGAGGATCTTTACACGCGCGCTGACCTAGTTAGAAGATTCTATCGAGTTCTGTCTATCATTTAGATAATAGCCAAGAAGACTATACATAGGAACATGCTGTGTATATTTTGAAGAACCCCCATCATCCAGGCGATTATGTGTGTCGGACTCTCTATGATTTCTTTGCAGCTTGTTTTCTTTATCAATGATAAGACAGATCGCTCGTTGTTTACATCTCAATATTTAGAAAATCGCATCATCGCGTCAAACTGACTCGTCAGTGATCCTCGTGTGGCCTCGCACTTCTTGCATGTAGCGTAGTGGAGTCAGCCGAGGATTTCCGATTGATAAATGGCAGCTTACACTGGGACTTCACATCCGGAAATCAAACTTAATGTGTCATATCTCGTGAGATATTACAAAGAGCAATAAATCTTTTTTGCTTCAGTTTTACTTATATACTGGTAGTATTTTTTAAAGCTTTTCAAGGTCATTCAATTATTTAATAAAATATTTTAGTGTGTATGTGTTTCATAAAGACATATCCTACTTAGTGTGAAACTAGCAAAGTGTAAAAAATGTGTTAACGTAATTTAATTAATCTCCCTGTTTTTATTCATTTTACACACACAATTTTCAATTAAATAATGAAGATATCAATTTTAGCAATATTTTTGAATAACTGCACCGGAAAAAATGTTATGTTGACCTCTGTTTTTAGGATGCACCAAACCGTGCATTTATCTTAGGATGCAATGGAGAAAAAATCGTAGACAAGAACAGAGAATATTTTTAAAGAATAAAGCCACTGTGTCCTCCACTTCCAGTATAGAACAATCGGAAAAAGTAAAACAAAATCTGAGTCGGAAAGGAGTAAGAAGAAAGAGGGACTTTATCTTAGGAAAAAAAATATAAAAATGAATTATAAAACATATTTATGAACTTATTGTCCTTCTTTGCTGACAGTGTTTTCATCAGCTATCTCTCACAAAAAAAAAATGAATAAATAAACAAATAAATAAATAAATAAAATTAAGCTCACACATTTCTAAAAATTAATTTTCTTTAATGTGAACTCAAGGTCTGGAAAGAGTAAAATAATGATGCCTTCGAAGTCTTGAATTTGATATACCATTTCTTCATGTGATTTATAACAATTATAGCTAAATATATTTAAGTAAAGGTGTATCCATGCATTTTCTAAAAAAAAAACCTAAATAAACACATCTTAACCCTTACTTTTAAATTAAAAATATAATAATTTTGTATAATTATGTGATTTTTCTCCAATAAAGGGATTGTATCAGTATTGCATACAGTGCCCCATAAAAAAGGGTTTTCTTCTCCCCTTGATATCAAATACAAGAACAAAGTGTCCTCATTAACTTACTGTGTTTTTAATCGCATTCATTATAGATCTTAACAGCATCTAGGAATCCATATTTTTGAAATGATATGAAATTAAATATTGATACATTGAAACGTCACAGAAGGTTTTTAATGAATGCAATTGAAAAAAAAAACAGTAAGACAATGAGAACATTTTCTTATCGTCATCCCTATTGTTTAGTAGTCCATTTTAAGTAGTCAAGTATTTTGCTCTTCATCATTTCGAAAATTCCTAGAATCTTATCCAATTTCTTTTTTTTTTGACAAATGGAAACGGGTGGATTTTAATTTTATTTTTATTTTTTCTTTTAATTTTCTCCATTGTGCAGATTTTTTTTCTTGATCTGATCAATCGGTGCAAATGTCTAATAATGGCAAAATTAAAGTAGAGGTCCATTTAAAGATGCACACATCTTACTACATGTATATATGATCATCAATCTTTCACAACCATTGATCCTTGTTGAATACGTATTACAGCAGCTACCATCTTGTCAGTTTTCAAAATTAAACCGATATTCACGGCATTGAAAACAAGAGTTAATGGTTATTCAAAAAATATAAAAAAAATTAGAAGAATATAATCTACGCAGGGTAATTTTTTGTGTGTTTTTAAGGGGGGGGGGGATCTAGGATTTTTTTTATTATGACCAAATGAACAAACTTAGATAAAGGGTCTTCGCTTCTATCCTTATCATTATTATATCTTAGCGATATGAAAACCAACACATCGTGTAAATGTAAAACATATTTCTGTGTATTCTATTTTTTGCCTTTTGTGGACAGCAAAATCCGCTAAATAAAGTACATTGCATAGTGTTTTGCTTTCATATATTCATATAAAACACAGTCAACATCCGCTATTTCAAATTTTCGCAAAAATAATTAAAAAAACATCAGTTTTCCCACAATATTATACACGTCACATAAAAAAATACAGTAATATATTTTCATATATTTTTAACAGCATGCCAAGATGATTGGATGTCTTTCGAAAACAACTGCTATTTTTTTTTTGCTGAAGTAGAAACTACATTTTATGCAGCAAAGGTGAGTAAGATGAAGGAACTTTAGAGGTTTTGGGGTAGTGGTCATTTTTAAGACCATATTCATCTCCTTTAGAAAAAGAGCTCTATATTAAGATATACAAAAATGATCAAATTTTAGAACCAAAACATATTTTATTTTATTTTTTTTTTGGGGGGGGGGGGTATAGTTGAAATCTTGAGGTATCACGAATAAAAAAAAAAGTTGCATTCGATTGTTATTTTATGAAACCCTAGCCCCCTTTATTCATGACGTTTTCAAAACTGCATCGCAGATTCATATTCAATTCAAATTAAATGTTTAAATGCGTTTCTATATATAAGAATCTGCTTTAAAATGATATGCAGTGTTGAATGCTTTATAGAATATTTGTAATAAAGCCGGCGCTGATATTCCTGAAGATCACAGCCAATGGGAAAAGTCCCTAACAAAAACAAAAGGTAAATATTTCTCTTCTAACAATATATTTAAAGAATTAAGTTATATTTATTTTCTTTGTATCATGGCCGCAATGGTATTCAAACTTAAGGGAAAAAAGTAAAAATGCACCTCCCTAAATGTGAAAGACAAAACAAAACAAAAAAAAATATTAGAGATATTAGAGAAAAGTTACCTGAACACAAAGGGAAAAAATGGAAACCATCAAATATTTATTTGGCTTTTAAGGTTATGCAAATAGGTGGATTGGTGTGACAGATATACGCCAAGAAGGAGTCTATGTTTATGAATCCACGGAACTTAAAGTGACTAATGGCGATTGGGGGGAAGACCAACCAAACGGAGGAAAAGATGAAAACTGCGTAGCTGCTCAAAAGCATGATCACTATCAGTGGCATGATTATTCATGTTATCGAACATTTCACTATGTCTGTAAGAAAACCACTGCGTCTGTACGAAAATTGTTGCGTCCGCAAGAAAACTAAGCAGAATTTTAGTGTGAGGTCAAAGTTGTTTTTCACTATGACCGAGAACTCTTTAATAATGTTTGCAACATTTATTTACTCACTGTTGGATGTTTTCCAGTTGAATTAGATCATCAACTTTTTTCTGAGGAGTATTAAATTATATCTTTTTAATCATTTTTTTCACGATAATAAAAATTTTTGTGAACTTTCATATTTGACACATTTAAATACTGTAGATATGTTACAATTTTTCTGTAGAATATAAAATTATGTTTTTATTGATTCTGATTATTGAAAATTTTTATGTAAACTTTATTTGACACATTAAAAAGCTGATTATGGATCTCACAAAATTTGAAAAGGAGAATATATTTCTGTATTCACATTGTCAATTATAAATGACAGGCCCTATGATCATAAACTTAAAACAGACTTCAGTGAAAATTTGAAATCAATACAACTTTTGATATAATTTTAATATTATTGCAAAATTTGTTTTAATTTTCATATTAAACAAACTTGCGAATTTTT
>PRKT01001371.1:81484-92499 GCA_003671525.1 Saccostrea glomerata | reverse complement strand
AAAGCGAGGCACGTTTTGCTATTGTAAACGCTTGTAATTTTTAGATCGTGTTCAAGAAAGTTCAAGGAGCTTCAATTACATAATATACTGATCTTATTATGTAATTTCTTCAATCTTTATGTCTGCCTATGAAAATAATAGCACTATCGCAACCATTTTTTAATGTCGTAAAAATAACATGTGATTAAAGAAAACCTCTTTAATGTCCCCTATTATAAACATGTACAAATGTAGCAAAAACAATTCTAAAGGTTTTCTTAGTTTCTTTTCTTATTTGAAATATTAATATCTTTTTTTTCAAAGTATATATAAAGGTTTTGAATATGAATATTACTGCTGCATAAGCTATAAGCTAAACTATCGCTATTATAAATTATAAACAATGAATGTTCTATTTTAGAAAAAAAAATGTTTTATTATTTATGAGATAATTTTGAAATGTCATTCATTTTTTCCTTCATAAATACATGTATACCTATTAACAAACATACATAGCGGATTCCAGTAAATGTTCAACTAAGCCTCTTTTTGTTTACTCCTCACTAAAATATTAAAAGTAGTAAAGGAGAAACTTCAGTCCGAGTAGTGGTGATAATCAGTTGTGATAACTTAAAAATTCCACGGAACTCTAAGAAAATTTGATATCACTATATTTTACCAAAATCAACAGCATAGTATTTTCAACTTTATATACAAACAATATAATTGACAGCTGCTGCTTTTTCAATAAGAATGCAACTCGTAAATTATTACTTACCTTGTCATTGGTCATTTGCAAAATTATTTTGTTAAAATTTTTTTGATTGTATACACAAGTACTCTGAAGTTAATATTAAGGAATGCTTGAGTTTGTGATTGACAATATCTATTTGATTTTGGAGACCAGATTTCCAGCAATCTATTGGAATTCCCATGACTACCAATTGTGCACCGTTTTATCAGCTCTATTTTTGTATTTACGAGGGTTGTCCCAAAATTCCGTAGACAAGCGTTGTATTGTAGGAACCCTATGTCATACATTAATGAAACTTCGTATATAAATTAAACCAACAATTTCTAATAAATTAATGGACAAATATGGAGTAACTACACAAATTAATCTAATTTAAAAGACCAATTTCATTGTCTGGTGTAGGAAGGCGGCGCAATACCCAAAAGTCACAATTAAAAATTGGTATATTATATATAAAATCCTACGGAAAAGTGATTCCTACCCTGTATTTTTTTAATGGAGGTGAAAATTCTCAATATAGTTTTATTTACTATATTTCCTCAAAATTTGGTGTGTATGCTTTAATAAATATGAATTTTACAACGTTTTATATACAAGGGGTTGAAATCCGACTTTTTGAAAAATGGCAGCTGCTTTGGCATACATGTAGGCGGCGCACTGGACTATGTTCAAGTGTTTTGATCCTGAATTCACTCTTACAGGAATGTACCAGTCATAAAAGTTTGGTACACTTGGAAACTTTTTCTCTTCCTAAGTATTTAAAATGGCTAAAACGGTTTCTCTAAATATTTGTGAATAACAGTAACTCAAATAAAAGACATGGCTAAGAAATGGGCAAGAAGTCCATTGTGCAACTTCATTAGAGAAAACAGACGAAAAGCCCATAGAAATATAGTGTTTTCAAATAATTATAATTTTATACCTGTACATGCATATACTTTGTTTACATATTTTAATGTTTGATCATATCATAGTAATTAAGATATTTCACATTTATAACTATAACCGTTTCGTTTTATTTAAGAATTTGATCCTGGTAATTGAAATATTTTTCTCCATAAATTTGAAGCGTTGACATATGTATACTGAAAGGAAAAAGAAACGCAGGGTAGCATAATGTTCGAAAAAATTTTGACCACATGACCGAAAATTACAAAAATTGGTCAGAACAGAATTTTTGTCACTGTGCACCAAAATCAGTATTCAGAATTACTCAACCATAAAATTTATGACGTCACGTAGGGAAAACGCTAAAAAGCCCAAAGCACGTGCAATTTGATAACGACGAGTTTGTCAACAATTCTTGTTGCATTATTTGATGCATATGAGGTATGCACATCGTTTTTCAGTATTAAGAGACATTATGAATTTTTTGCAATCTTGGCACAGTTTACGGAAGTTCATTGGGGTCTTGTTCTCGAATTGCCTTATTAATGAAAAAGGCAACAACGGTTTGATAAGCAGTTTCTTGTAAATTTTCCCCATAAAACTTGTTACCCGTTATCAAAGAGGGTCTGGAATGGTTTTCAATCAACCGTGACGATGGCGTTAACGCGAAACAGCGCCATGTTACGAGCGGGTTATTCGTCCTGCCTTCTCTTAAATCGACACCTTACTACCACGAAAAGAGCCATTTATACAGTAGACGATTATAATCATTACTTTCATACAAAATTTGAAAGAAAACAATTCCGCAATTTGATCTTTTGAGCCAGTCAACTTACTGTTTTATTCCTCTCACTGGCGCATGCGGGCGCCGTTTGACTTATGTTTTTGGGTGATTACCCATGCCAAATATAGCCAGGGTCTGAAAGATAAACACTCTAATGAAATTCCATGCAAAGGAGAAATAAGGCTCTGACAGATGCACGAGAGACATTGAAGATAATGAGAGTTTTCGATTTTCACTTTTGGGGGGTATCGTCATTTGAGCTTCAGTAACTCATGAATTATTTGACAAAATCAATGGGAATTTGTTTATATCTCTTTGAAAGATGATTTTTAAAAGTTAGATATAAAAACTAAAACATATTTCAAGAAAAACAAATTTAATTCACCTCAAAAGTTTATCCTGCGTTTCTTTTTCCTTTCAGTATATTTTTTGACGTTGTAGATTGCTCCGGGTGCTAGATGACGATATCACTTTAAATTTTATAACTCGAAAAGTTTTCAAGTAAACATGATAAAACTTCGCAATTTATCTGCCAAGAACACGCTTTATCCACCCTGAAAATTTTATAAAGATACATAAATTTCTTGAAAAGATATGAGCTCAGTCTACGAAATTTTGGGACAACCCTCGTATATGAAGCAGAATTTGTGCAAAATCTTGTACGTGAAAAAAAATTGCTGTGACATTAAACTCGACACTTAGAAATATCGACGACGTATTGTCTAATTGACAATACAATAGTTATTCTCATTCTTACTATGTCGATACCATATATCCCGGTGATCTTGAAATAAAAAATACCACATAGTCTGACACATCTGTTTCATATTTAGATATACTTCATGGTTATCTAAAATCAAAGCTTAAGGACAAACTAAATGACTTAAACTTTTTGATCGTTAACTTTTCTTACTTATGTAGCAGTACACCTTTATCACCTGCGAGTTTATAACTTTAGAGCATGGGCATGCTCTACGTATAAACAATTTCTACAACGAGGTAAGTTATTGACAAACAAGTTGCTGAAACAAGAATATCATAAGTTTCTTTTAAAGTCAAAATAGCGAAAGTTCTATGGTCGATACAATGGTCCTGTCAGCAAATACAATTTATAGTGTAGTCAAATACTGACTGACGTTTTTCATACTAATTGTTAGGCCATTATATACACACTGACTTGTCCACGGATTTTCCGTTATTTCCCGAACATGACAAGGAGCACACGGCGAGTGTGACCGGTCGACAGGATATGTTCACTTTTCTTTCTGGCACCTAATCCCACTTCTGATGTTTCGGAGGTCCGTGTTTGCTCTGCTCCTATTTTGTATTTTTCATTGGACTTGAAAACTGTTCGATTTCTCAACATCTAATTGATTATAAAGATAAAATAAAGTATATACACTTAAGACCCCTTTTTGCTCATTATAATAATGCTAGGAAGTTAATTGTCAGCGGGGAGCAATATTTCAAAATATGCAATGAAAATAAAAGAATCTACACAATTAAAAATCACTGCAAATGAATTTGGCCATGAACTAGTGGGAAGATTTATTTTGAAAGATTTTCAATAATGTTCGTATTTCATAAATTTATATTCCTTTTTGAATAATATGGAATAAAATACTTTTGTGAAAGTAGTAAAGGAAAAGTGAAACACAAAGAAATGAGTTTGTACATACAATGATATCATGTTTACTAATTTTTTTTTTCATAATTTTTTTTCGTCTCTTACTAAATACAATATTTATCAGCCTTTTGGTTGTCTTGAACAAAAAAAAATATTTAAAAATATTTAAGAAATAGTGTGCTTTGCATTTCTTTGCGTGTGCAAGTGTATAATAAAGAAAAAAAAATAGTTAAATGGAATATTTTGTTTACCAAAACACAGTGGTCATCAGTTAGGAGAAAACATTTATGAGTTTATTTTCTTTCTGACAGCTAGAAAATAATTTTGGTCTGAATAAGCATTTTTAACTTTCTTCGATTTTTTTCCAAAATTCCTTACAGACTCATAAAAACTGTCTAGAAATATATCATTTAATCTTTCTATAAATCTTCTGATATTTCCATCCGATTCTCTTTTAATTCCAGACAAGAGCTGTACTTTTGTACAATACAGTTTCTTATGGATTTTTTTTCTTATCCAAAGGTGTGTTGGAAAACGAATAGTCTGGTCCTGATTTTTAGAAAGAAGGCTAGAATTAACTTCTAACGGCAAATAATTATTTTTTGGTCCAGCATAGTTTTTTTTAACCTAATTCGAGTATGCTGAATCCGAAAAAATATGCTGGCCTTTATGAAAATGGCGTTAAAGAGGTCAAAATGGCGATTCAAAATGGCGAACATCCAATTTTTCTAATTTTCTCTTAATGTCGTTCAGAATGGAGAAGTAATGAGTGAATATCTAACTGAGTGTAATAAAACTATGAAAAAAATATATAAGAGAATACTAACATTATTAGATTAACTCATCAAATTTAATCTTTTCTACACTTAATTCGAATTTTCTCTGATTTATTTGTCTATTGTTTCTTTATTCTTCTTTGTTCAGGATTTTACATTTGCAAACATCCATGCACTGCAGATTTGTATTTTTTCATCTACATCTCACTATTATACAATTAAATGATGGTGCAGCTGTAAGTTAAAAGTCAAAATGGCGAATCAAAATGGCGGATATTCCTTTTTTACAACTTATTTCTTAATATCGTTTACATAGGAGAAAGGATTTGCGAATATCTTATTGAATGAAGTACAACTATGCAGAATTTCATGAGAACACTAATATGATCTCTTTAAATCGGAAAATTTAGTCGTTTAAATTTAAAATGTATTATTTAGCTCAAAATGGCAATTCAAATGACGTTTTATACACTCGATTTTGTAAAATACCCAAACTGCTTAATTCTGATTCGTTTTGCAGAAAATAAATCACAGGCTTTTCTTTATTCATAAAATGATGTTTAAATATGTAATGAAAGTTAGAGGATATTTTTGTTAATGACTTAGGATTTTCATAACACGGATTTTTGTTTAATTACTTCTATCATTAAGATAAATTTTTGACGACAATTCCGAAGACATTTTACCTTCTACCCGTCTTATGCTTCTTCTTATAAAATTTAATACTATCATACAATAATTGCTGTTTTGAGGACACTATGAAAATTAATCTTCCCCAAGAGCAGTATTCCCTGAGCATTAAGGCGAGTGAACATTGTACATGTAATTCGAGGGCTGCTAAATCATATCAGTTGTTGGAAATTTTTGATCTATTTTTGTCCAGTGTAGAAAAAAATAAATGTTTATGTTCATGTGGAAGGTCTAGTGCAACATTACTTTGTATGATTTTTTTTTAAATGATTAACCACGACCAATTAGGGGGCTAGTAATTGTTACATCATATAAATCTGAATATATTATCATATCCAAATATAAACATATTTATTAAGAATTATCAGTATAATATACGTAAACCATAAATTTTCTTGATTGTCCAGCTCTGATTCTGTGTCCCTACTTTTGCATTTTGTTATTGTCAGTCAAAAATTCAACTGCATTCTCAAATATTTCATGTTGTGAACGGTCCTCCTCCACCAATTTTGTTTTGAACATTGTGTATAGATTTAAAAATTATGAATTTTACAAAATCTGAAAGAAGAAATGTTTGTGTTCAATCCTCCCTCGATTCTTTATACAACTTTACACTTTCCTAAATAGAAGTGTGGATCAAGTTACCTTGTAAAGTTTTTGGAGTATTCGACAAGAAAATTTGTTGTCAAGAGAAGTGTTGACTAGATCGAAGTCAAGAATGGCTTAGGCCTATTGGTACGAAAGCTTGTAAGTGATAGGAATCACAAGGAATCTGCAGGCGCACTTAAATTGCATAATTATACAACTTTTCTCACCAAAATATGCACACAATGTTATTCCAGATGATAAAGTTTGAGGATTTTCTTGCTAATATAATGACCTTTCTACCCTAAAAGACAACAAATCTGTACGGGGTCACGAAATAAAGAGCTACATGTCTTGAATATCAGAGATTTTTTTTTCACCACCCTTGCTTGAAAAGCGGGAGGGTATAGAGTAATCGATATGTCCGTCCGTCCGTCTTTTACGCTTTGGTGTATCACTCTCTTATCCGCAACTCCTCTCATACCACTGAATGAAATTTGATAAAATTTCACAGAATCTTTATTACATATTGCCATTGTGACCTCCTATTTTACTTTTTGTCCAATACATATTTTGGGTTTCACATAGCAAAACATAGACACTGTCATTATTATATCCATAAGGGAGACAGGGGTATCATTTAGTGAGCTAATTGCTCACAGTACTTCTACTTCATTTTGCATAAGGATTTGGAAAACAAAATAGACTTTTAACATTTGAACATAAATGTGTTTATCCTTGAGTGTTGATTGATTGATTGTATATTGTTTAACGCCGAGTCGGCAATTTTTTAGCCATGTTTCGGTGGACTATCAGTTTAAATAATCGGTTTTTGAAGGATTTTGGTTTCTTTGGCTGTCCCCAGTGAGCTTACTCTTTTTCGAACTCCAGAGAAACGATCTTTTACGTGCCAAGTGGGTTGTCATCCTTGACACGGGGCACAATTTTATTTGAGAGTTGAAAATACCAAAATTCCGAAGATAGACTGAAACATGTAACAAATAAAGCTGGAATAGAAGATGTTAGGGGATAATACTAAGTTCTTGTAAGTGCTAAAAAGCTAGAACAAAGTATTCGATGAAATCGGACAAGAATTTCTTCATGCAGTAGTTATATTTGATGGTGTGCTGAGATTTGTTGAGGTAGAAATGCGAGTTGACAAACACAGGATTCAGGAGTGATCTTAGGTGGACGGGGGCTCAAAGGCTTTGGAACACGGTCAAATACGAGGTGGAAAACATGGAAACTCTAAAAAAAAAAAAAGTCGAGTTTGTTTTAACTACATGTATTTCCAGAAAAAAAGGAAACTTTTCTAGTATTTTTTGTTTGTTCATATTTAATGGACTAATCAATATACTATATATATATAAAAAAACAAACTGTAATTTATTTTCTGCAAAACGACTCAAAATTAAGCAGTTTGAGTAATTTACGAAATTCGCGTGAATATGACGTCATTTTGAATCGCCATTTTGAGCCAATTAACACATTTAAAATTTAAATAACTAAATTTTCCGATTTAAAGTGATCATATTAGTGTTCTTTTGGAATTTTACATAGTTAATTGTACTCGCTCAGCAAGATATTCACAAATCTTTTCTCCTATGTAAACGACATTAAGAAATAATTAGAAAAAAGGAATATCCGCCATTTTGACTTTTAACTTACAGCTGCACCATCATTCAATTGTAGAATAGTGAGAATTAAATACAAATCTGCAGTGTATGGATATTTGCAAATGTAAAATCCTAAACGAAGAATATAGAACAATAGACAAATAAAACACTGAAAATTCGAATTAAGTGTAGAAACGACTAAATTTTCCGAGTTAAACTAATAATGTTAGCAGTCTATTATCATTTTTATAGTTTTATTACACTCAGTAAGATATTCACACATTACTTCTCCTTTTTGAACGATATTGAGAGAAAATTAGAAAAAATGGATGTACGCCATTTTGAATCGCCATTCTGACTACTTTAACGCCATTTTCATGAAGGCTAGCATATTTTATAGCGGATTCAGCATACTCAAAATAGGTTAAAAACTATGCTGGACCAAATGATAATTATTTGTCGTTAGAAGTATTTTTTCTATAAATCAGACCAGACTAGAAAGAGCTATTTTATTTCACGGCTATATAATAAAGATTTATGCCTAGATGAATCATTTATACAACCCCTTTTGATGGATTCTAATTAGTATGTTCGGAATAATTCTGCTTCCACATTTGAGATGTGAAGAAGTCTTTGGTCCTTCCCCTTTGTGCCCGCGGGCACAACAAGGACTAGGTCCGGTCAGGTCATATGTCTTTAGTTCCTTACATCGCCTGTGAAACTAGGTATAAATAAATTCAGTAGAAGGTAATTGCTAATATAAACGTGAATTTTAAAAAAAAATCATTCAGTTTGTTTTTCTTGTGTTCGTTACTAACATTATTTAATATTTAACCACACGTAGTGAATGAATTATCAATTTCAATGTGAAAGATTATATGTGCTCTTTTGATCACTCTACGCGACCTTTGTTTTTGTTCTGGGCGAAATGAAGGTGCAATTGATATTTCAATGTTCATCTTGATTTTGTAGACCACGTGTTTCGGAAAAGAATCCAATGTTGTCTGTATCCTCTTTCTTCCTGTTTCCACTTGAAAAGCATTTAAAAAAATTGAATTACCAAATCAAATAACATGAACATAATTATACCATCTTCTTTTTTAAAATTGTAAAATGATTTGGATAAGCGCATTTATTACAAATGTATATAATATATACATTAATATTGTTACACCTGTGACCTGGAAGAAACTAAAATCAACCAAAAAGTTCATAATATTATTTATTGCAATTAAAATGTGGGGGAAATCCTGGGAGAACAATTTCTATTGCTTCTTCTCCATGCAAAATGACTGGAAAGAGAAAAGAACTGAAATTAATTACAGAACAGACTAAAAGATTAGTAAAACTAGATCAAGAAGTAGATTTATAGAATTTTTCTTCAATTAATTATCTCAATGAGGATTATAGCAGAAAAGCATTAGAAAATATTCTGACAAAGTTGAAGGAGGATTTCGATTGTGAATAGTAAACAAACAAAATTTGGACGGAAATATACATCGTGTCTGACAAATCATACCATGTAAATGAAATACTGGAGTCAGATGTGAAAACACAACTGAAAACACATCTTGCTTTAGCAGCTCCTGTCATACCACTGAATGAAATGTGATGAGACTTTCACAGAATCTTATTACAAATTGTCATTGTGCACTTCCTATTTTACTTTTTGATCCGACACATAATTTAGGTTTCCCGTAGCAAAACATGGACACTGCCATTATATATCCATATCGTACCGAAAACTCCAAAGAACTTTTAAAAAATTAAAAATCACACTTTTTATTCCAAAGTCAGTATAATTATCAAAAGGCAAATAATATAATAAAGAATTGATTTTTTTTCTAAAGTAGTAAAAATTCATCGCTCTTGCTTTCTGACTCAGACCCTACCTAGACGGGGCTTGGTTTTTATATATTCAAAATGATTAGCCTTTTAAAAATCAAATTTATTCATTTCCATTCGTGGCCTCTGAAATACAATCTTTTATTTTCACTCGTTCGATCTAGTAAGAATAATCTTTGCAAAATAAAATGAGCGACCTACTCTTTGCACACTTTAAGATGACTATCCCCTGATTAAGAATTAAGATATCGGCAGTTCATATAATTCGAAACGAAGCATGTTCTTTTTTACTCCCAAAAGGAATGTAGCAACATCTTCATGATTTAAGAGTCCTCATTAAACTAAAAATTCTTGTCAAATGAATTCAGGTTCTAGTTTGGACCTAAATATCTATAGCTGTAGAAAAGAAAAACTAGAGGTATTGTAAGTAATGAGCTCAATAAATGAATACCCCCCCCCCCTTTCACATATGGTTGTAATGGCAAAGTCTATGTTTTGCTGTGACCGGGAAAAATATGTATCGTATCAAAAAGTAAAATAGGAGGTCTCAAAGGCTATATGTAATAAAAATTTCTGTGAAAGTTCCATTAAATATCACTCGGTGGTATAAGAGGAGTTGTGGATAAGAGATGGGTACCCCAAAGCGTAACAGACAGACGGACGGACGGATATACCGATTACTAAAAACCCTCCTGCCTTTCAAGAGGGGGGTTATAAAAATTAAAAAGTAGTAAATGATACCTTGCAAGTAAAAAGAAAGATAACTCCACAATGATTTAAAGCTGATAGACAATGTATAATGACATAGGCGTGTGTATGGTAACTATATACTTTAAGTATGAGGTATTCAATTATTAGGTTGCAGAAACAAGTGCTCTCAAAGTACCTTACTTCTTTTTTGTGTAACATCTGAGCTTAAATTCTAAAATCTTTTATGATGAAAAGTGTCACAGCTGTGTTTATATCCAACAGATATTAATAGTATCTCAACTTTTAACAAGTATTTAGCATTTGACAGAGACACCATGTATATCCCAACATGCGGGGTGTTTGCTATGTTGTGCGCGGGGTGTATGCTTCCGAAGCGAGAGAAAGGGGGTCAATGTACGTTCTTTGTCCATTTTCTCAATTTACGGATATTTTTCACCAGAAAGCATATGCCTACGGAAGAAAGCATTATCTAAGGAGTATATGGATACCTATGAATCCACTGGACACCTTCTAGTTTTATCAAACACCTCAACACATTTCCGAGGATCGGAGCAAGATTGACGCTACACTGTGTTTATGATCGAATATCAGAACAAAGCTTTGCTTTATCGTCATTTTTATATTATTGTTAAATACATGTTTACAATATAAACGTTTGTACAAATTGTCTGTAAATAAAACAGTTCGTATATAAAGATATTGACGAAAAATCAATGTTGTGTCCGGGGTGTATGCAACATGTTGTACGCGGGGTGTATAC
>PRKT01001371.1:67988-80719 GCA_003671525.1 Saccostrea glomerata | reverse complement strand
AAAAAAAATGTTCTCCTTCATGTAGTATGCGTAATAGTAATACGTAATAGTTTACGTTGTGTACTTTGGCCCCATAAGCCCATATTTGGCAGTAGACTATTTGTTTAATATTGAGGCATTGTATTGTACTGAGTACATATTTTCTAGGATTGGGCCCGAGGAGGGTGTGTTTAGGTCATTTTGGGGGGGGGGGGGGTATCTTTACTACGTGTATTTACAATAATAAAATAAAGGAGGAGTGGACATTCATTGATATTAATTACACGTCAACGTGAAATTGTAATTGTACCAAAAAACAGTTTTTTTTTTAATTATGCATGCCCTCAGAAAATTGTCGTCCCATATTACAAATGTGCATTTTTGTAGCCGGCTTTACATGTTTATTGTAATTTGAAAAATACGAAATTTTAACAGATAAGGAAAAATGAGTCCAAATATTGCAAAAATTGAAAGGAAAATTAATATATCATACAGACACGAAATATCACCCCCCCCTTTTTTTTGTTCCAGACACAACTTTTCACTACAGAAAATGTTCATTGAAATCAGGTTGTCCCCTATTTTTTGTTGCAGCATAACCATGCAATGGTTATGCTTTATGTTTAAGTAAAAAACTAAGAGAGAATTGATAATGAAAAAAGACGGGACCTACAACCCCATCTGATCTAGGAGTTTTGAGTTCGATAAGCCCTCTCCCCTTTTTTATAGCTGGTCCACTTATCTCAAGGTTATTTTTCGGGTATCCCCCCCCCTTCAAAAAAGATTCTACATCATAATCATAAATGCTTAAAAATATATGTATATATAACATAAATATTGAAGAAACAAAAATAAAAAGATTTATTCATAATACACCATTCATGTAGTGTTTTTATTATTTTTAACAAGCCAGATACGGGGGGGGGGGCTTTGGAGAGATTTTTTAGACCATTGCGCCATCTACAATGTAGATAACAATCGCTCCTTGTACATCTAGCGTCTTTTATGCTTGAATATGATAGTTTGTTTTTATTTATTTTTTTAAATTTACTTAATTTGTTTTTTACTTCAGTACGTTTATGGAAATTACTTTTTTGTTCGGCATTAGTATTAAGATCTTTTATCAACACTATGTGTCGCTTTTAAACCTGTGTAAATAAAACTTCCATTGATACTTCGCACAACAATCCTAAGAAAAATATGGGGTGTATACACCCCGCGTACAACATGTTGCATACACCCCGGACACAACATTGATTTTTCGTCAATATCTTTATATACGAACTGTTTTATTTACAGACAATTTGTACAAACGTTTATATTGTAAACATGTATTTATCAATAATATAAAAGTGACGATAAAGCAAAGCTTTGTTCTGATATTCGATCATAAACACAGTGTTGCGTCAATCTTGCTCCGATCCTCGGAATTGTGTTGAGGTGTTTATGAAACTAGAAGGTGTCCAGTGGATTCATAGGTATCCATATACTCCTTAGATAATGCTTTCTTCCGTAGGCATATGCTTTCTGGCGAAAAATATCCGTAAATTGAGAAAATGGACAAAGAACGTACATTGACCCCCTTTCTCTCGCTTCGGAAGCATACACCCCGCGCACAACATAGCATACACCCCGCATGTTGGGATATACATGGTGAGAGAGGTAGCTGTCGGTCAAGTGATAGGAAAGCAATGGGTAGGAGGAAAGTCTAATGCAATGTCGTATCTTAGACATTCAAAAACTTAATGAATGCCAGTACAGAAACTTGTGGTACATGTAGCTATGACTATGAGTGACAATTACTTGTTTTATACCCACAGCTTCCTTTCTAGGGAGAAAATTCTTCAAAATCGTTTCAAGAGTTCAGCTTTAGATATTTTTCAAAAATGTTCTTTAGTATTCCCAACAATGCATGAATTTCATTTCCCAAACTTATATCGTAAATTTGCTTTAAATCTTTCAAAAAAGAAACAAAGCGGGTTCGAAAAAATATTCTACTCTACGAAAAATTATTGTCCAGATCCGATTGACTCTTTTTTTAATTCATTTTTATCCAGTTTTATGGCAGCACAGAGAATAGCTTTTTCATTGAAATATTATCTCTTGAATTAACTTTCCTTGTCATTTGTCATTTATAAAATTATAAAATAAAATTCATAATAGATATTTACTAGGAAGCTTTTATAGTAGCTTGGTTCTTAAAGTCTTACTATTTCTGTTTTATTTCAATAAATGGAAACCATGTGCCACAAAAAAGTATTTTCATCTTTGTTACTGTTCATAAATAATGAAATTTAGCACTAATCTAAATATTTTTTAAATGACAATTTTAAAGTTCTACTATTTTTTAAAATTAATACCTCATTTACACATGTAACTCCACGCAAAATATGTACATCAGAGACGAACGATAATCCGTCCATGCAAGTGGTTTATAGAAATAAATCATAGTGAGATGGTGTGGTTTAATTGTTTTGAGAATGTGATTCCAGTTAAGGTGTGTTTTTGTTCATGTTTAGTACTAGTACGAATTTCTTTGGTCGTATACAGTATATGGAGATGATACAACAGTACGGTTTTAAAATGACATAGAAGTCAAATATTGTCAGCCAATTATAAAGATCAGGTAGAAAACACCTTTATATTAGCAGATACACCTCTAAGATACATAAGAAATTGGGTCGAAAGGGGATGCACACTCTTCGAATTCCATGGTACCAGATCCCAAATCTGATGTTTTAGAGTTCTTTGTTTGCTCTGCTCCAAACCTTGTATTGTTTAATGGACTTTGAACTTGAATACTGTTTTTTATCTTCATATATTTCATTTAAGACTTAAGGTCTTTCCACCCTTATAATTTTAATGGTTAAAAGTACAAAAAATGAATATATTTTCATTTAATAGAGTTTAAATTTACCAATTATTTCCAAAAGTGTATAGGTAGCCATATTTTTTAAGTTGCATTGGGAGACGTAAATAAACAGAATCATATGTCAACACAGAACGTACATTTTTTGTTAAAAGTATCATTAATCTTATGTAAAAACTGAGTCAAATGCATAATTATGACGCTGAAAGTTCCTTTATTCTTGCTACTTATAAGATACTTTTGAATTGTGAATATCAGGGAAACTACTTTACATTAGAAGTACAATAAAGAAAATGCCTGAATGAAGCTACCTGAGCAGGAGTTATTGCCCTTGTCAATATTTTTTTTAAGATTAAATAATTGATAAAATAAAAAGAAATATGCATTTTTAAAATTCTTTTACTAAACAGTATTAATCATTACACGTATGGAAAATCATTCTTTCAAAACATATTGTTCTATTAGGTATGAATTTAATTCAAGAACAGTTTTTGCAAAAAAGCTCGACATCACAGGAGAGTGGAATTACCTTTAACGTTTAGTATGAATTATTGAGGAGATCAACATTCTGTAGTAATTCATGTATCCAGGAAAACCCTATACATTCAAGGTAAAATCATATCATGTTTAGCAGATTTTGACACATAACACGGTTATCTTATCGAACATAGTTATAAGGTAAATTTTAGACCTGCAGTCTTCAGTTATCATTATGTACAATTCCTATCTGTTGTTTATTTTAAGGGAAAGAAGGACCTTTAGCTGAAAACATACCTGTCCTTCATATTTTTTCATATCTTGTATATCTCACATTTAGTATGTCCTTCATGTCTGACAAATCTTTTTCTATATTTTGATATTCTGCGTGATAAATAGGATAACGGTAATCCAACAATAACTCTTAATGATCAATCTGATGAATTCAACTTTTCTATCGTCTTCTTTCCTTTTTTATTTAGCAACTTAACCTGCATGTAGATTTTATGATTCAAAATGCAGTAGCATGCTTTGGAACAATTCCTAATAGGATAACCTCAGTCTAGTTTCAAGTCAGCAATTTCGGAAATTACTTATGATCCATACAAAGACGTTTTGTGTTTTATATCCAATAGATAAATATAGCACCTTGAACATTTCACAAGTCTTTTGCATTTGACAGAGAGGTATTTGTAGGTCGATAGATTGGATCCAAGCATGAAAATGAATTTAGGGCCCATATCGCCCCCCCCCCCTTACAAGTGATAGGAAAACCATGGATAGGACGAAAGTCTAAGGCATTGCCATATCTTAGACATTTACAAACTTTTAATAAATACCTGTTACAGAAATCTTGTGGTACATGTATAATAATGTATAGTAACTATGAGTGACAAATATTTTTTTATTCCCACAGATTCCTTTCTAGGGATAAAATTCTTCAAAATCGTTTCAAGAGTTCAGCTTTTAATATTTTTCAACAATGTTCTTTAATATTCCCAACAATACATGAATTTCATCTCCCAAACTTATATTGTAAATTTGCTTTAAATCCTTTAAAAAAAGAAACAAAGCGGGTTCGAAAAAATATTCTACTCTACGATAAATTATTGTCCAGATCAAATTGAGTCTTTTTTATTTTTCCTTTTTTATCTAGTTTTATATAGCATCACAGAGTTGCTTTTTCATAGAAATTTTATCTCGTGAATTTATTTACCTTGTCATTTGTCATTTATAAAATAAAATTTATAATGCTAGATATTTACTAGGAAGCTTTAATGGTAGTTTGGTTCTTAAAATCTTACAATTTCTGTTTTTATTTCAATGAATGGAAACCTTGTGCCCAAAAAAGTATTTTCATCTCTGTTACTGTTCGAATATAACTAAAACAAGTAGCATTAATCTACATATTTTATAAATGACAATTTTAAAAATCTACTACTTTAAAAAAAAAGAAAAAAATATGACCCAATTAACTCGACGCAAAATATGTACATCAGGTACCAATGATAATCCGTCCATGCAAGTGTTTTATGGAACTTAATGATAGTGAGATGGCATTAGTTTAATTGTTTTGAGAATGTAATTCCACTTAAGGTGTGTTTTGTTCATGGTTACGATTCCTTTGGTCGTACATGTACACTATATATACAGATGATACAATACGTTATTAAAATGACATATAAATCAAATATTATCCGATAATTAATTATATGAATCTGGTAGTAAACACTTTATATTAGCAGATAAGCTCTCAAATACATCAGAGATTGGGACAAAAGGGGATGCTCACTCTTCCATGGCACCGGGTCCCAACTCTGATGTTTTAGAGGTCTGTGTTTGCTCTGCTCTAAAATTTGTATTGTTTAATGGACTTTGAACTTGCATACTGTTTTTTATCTTCATTTGTTTCATTTAAGACTTAAACGTTTAAGTATGAATTATTGAGGAGATCAACATTCTGTAGAAAATCATGTATCCAGGAAAACCCTATACATTCAAGGTAAAATCATATCATGTTCAGCAGATTTTGTCACACAACATAGTTACCTTATCGAAGGTAGTTATAAAGTAATTTTAGACCTGCATGCTTCTGTTATCTTTATTTACAATTCCTGTTATTATCTGTTGTTTATTTTAAGCTTGATTTTACGATTAAATCCGGACTTTGATCGAAGTGAAATGCGTAAAAGTCAAGTATGACATCTTTTATATGTCAAATTTTGTTTTATTATGTACTGTTTCGCCTCTGGTAGAATATATTCAACTCAACTTGTGAATAGTTTATTGTCTCAAATATCATGTTTGTGTGGTCATTAATTCAACATTTAATTATACGGACGATGTTTCAACAATTAACAATTTTCATTCCCAAGTCGATGCAGTATCCTTTTGAAGTTGAATTGAAATATTAAAAAGTACCATAAAGTCTGGCACATCTATTTTATATTTAGATATTCTGCTAGAAAACTACGATATCGGTTACATTACAACAAAACTTTATGATCGAGCTGATTTTCTAGCGTCATCTTCCCTTATTTATTTAGCAACTTACCCTTTTTACCTGCATATAGAGTTTATTTCTTTCAGTTGATTCACCATTCAACTGAAAAATGCCCCACTGTGGATTAAAAAAGTGACAACCCCATTCTAGTTTCAAATCAAAAATTTCGGAAATTACATGTTCTATGTGTATGGATCAGAGCAAACACGGACCTCAAAAACATAAGAGGTGGGATAAGGTGCCATAGAGGAGTGAGCATCCCCTGTCAACCGATCTCCTTGGTATGATCGAGAAATAACGGAAACATCCGTCATCATTTCAGTGTATAGATAATGGATGCACAATTCGTATGGCCCCGTGGGGATCCGGGTTAGAATAGGTCCTCAGTACCCCCCTGCTTGTCGTAAAAGGCGACTAAATGGGGCGGTCCTTCGGATGAGACCTTATAAACCGAGGCCCCGTTTTACAGCAGGTGTGGCACGATAAAGATTCCTCCCTGCTCAAAGGCCGTAAGTGCCGAACATAGGCTTAAATTTGCAGCCCTTCATCGGCAATGGTGACGTCTCCATATCAGTGAAATATTCTGGACAGGGACGTTAAACAGTAAACAATCAATCAATCAATCACAATTAGTATGAAAAAACGTCAGTCAACATTTGACTCACTGATAAATTGTATATTTGCTGACAAGGTCATTGTATCGACTTAGAACTTACAAATGACTTTCCGGTGTTGGATTTTTTTCCGTTGGACAGATCATGGCAAGGAACCCATGGCGGGTGTTGCCGGTGTAAAGACGAATAATGACCCTATCTAATAATGACCGGGGGCCATTTTTCTACAGAACCCACGTGAAGAAAAATGACCCCCTCAGAAAAATGCCCCACTGTGGATTAAGCTGAAATTTTTAGGGGGAAAAAAAGATAAAGAAGCAAATTGGCAAAAATGCTCACCTGAGCTAATTGGGAATAAATTGATGAAATGTTGATCTCATAACATTATACAATTATAGCTATATTTAAGGTCAATGCGATGATTCAGAATCTGAAGGAGTAAAAGATTTATCGAGCCTAAAGGGTTAGGTAATCATTGTTTTTCGATGGTGGAAATCATCGTACTGACAGAAAAAATCAGCAGTATTATATATTATCATATCCTCCGCTTGAAGTATATAGTGATCGGGATGTCCGTCCGTCCGTCTGTTACGCTTTGGGGTATCCATCTCTTATCAGCAACTCCTCTTATATATAAAAAGATGTGTTTCTGAAACAGCTAATATGCCCCTGCAACATATCAAAGATTAAACTTTTCTTAAATGCAATTTAAATATATTGGTACCAAGAGTAGGGTCTTCTCACAAGAAATACAATTGCAAAATAGGAAAGCCCTAGCAGCACTTGTTCAAAAGTAATGGCTAAGGATAAGTTTTTGAAAGGTAGGTCAAACTCAGAGGTCAAAGGGTCAAAGTTGATGGTTTCTTAAGAAAGGTTTAATGTAACAAGGATTACATATGTGAAGTATGAAAACCCTAGCCCTTACCGTTCAAAAGTTATGGCCAAGGTTAAAGTTTTTTTCATAAGTACGGAAATCTCTAAGGTCATGCCAAATAAAAATACAAATGTGAAGTATAAGAGTACTAGTATCTACCGTTTAAAAGTTATGGCGAAAGTAAAAATTAATTTGACTTTTTTGTTGTAAAATGGGACAAACTCCAAGGTAAAGGTCAAAAGGTCAAATTTGGTGGTACCCAAAATAAGGTCTTGTCACAAGGAATACACGTATTAAATATGAAAGTCATAGCTCCAATAAATAAAAAGTTATGGTCAAGATTAAAGTTTTTGCGGACAAACAGACCGCCAGATAGACAGACAGATATAAAACAGACACGATAAAACTACATACCCCCGAATCTTCGATTACGGGGACATAAAAAGAAATGGTCTTCAATTAACTTTTCATAATATGATACAGTATAAAGAAGATGTTACAAAAATTAAAATGTTTGTTCTGATTTTCATATTAAATTCTCTGAGAAATATACTCAGAACTGAGTAAAAGGGTTAAGTAAAACAAGAATTAAGAAATGTAATGAATACTGTGTGCTAAATCAAAAGGTTATGTCTACATGTATAGTTTTTGCATTAGAATGTGTATTTTACACTAGCCCATAGCTTTACAAAGCATATTTTTAGGTTTTATACCCACCACACCCCCTTACTTATTTAGGAGGAAGTCGATTATTAACAAAAGCAACAACAACAAAAATATACTAACTTTATTTTTCTATAAGGAGGGACTAAAAATAAGCTTGAAATAATCTACTATTCTACTAATTTTCAACTGTTACTTTGCCACAATACTTTCAAGTATACCCCCACCAACATTTAAAGTATGCTTTAATTATGGCGAAGTAAATTATGATATGATAGTACTTGTGTGAAGGCTTAACTTCATTTCAATATTAATTTTATCTAGAGCATCTTTCAGTATTATTGAAAGATATAGAGTTTTATTTATATTTTTACTTTTCATTTATCTTTTTTTGTTTTGTTTTGTTTTGATACAACGTTATGTTCTTTTTTTGGGGGGGGGGGGGGGGATTTCCTCCTCTTTCATTGTCAAATAGGATTTGACTAACTTATACAAGCTAAAAGTTGAAATGAAGGAAAAATTTATATTTCCTATTATTTTTAAACCTGATTGTTGCATGGTTTGATTTCTAAAAACAATTGGAATATCATTCTTTAAGCAAACATTATAAGGAGGAATATTAAAAAGAAATTTTATTTACTTGACAATTAAAGAATCTTTTTTTAAACACAATTTTAGCATTGAAAGACTACGTGAATCTCTTAATTATTTCATACGACTTTATGTATTTTTCTGGTTACAGGAAATGTTTAAATTAGTTTCGTTGTAAAAAGGATATCAAAGAGTGTATATTATGAAAAAAATATTAAAAACTTTATTTCTTAATATTTGCATATCCACTGCTCTCTCCCACTATGAGCATGCAGCCATTAGTTGCATTCATAGGACTATAGACGCAATTGCTTCTGCTATCTCACTCGTGTAGAACAAGATCTACTACAGTTATGCATTGTGTTCAGAAGTATATATATGAAGTGTTTTGTAAAAGCACTAAATATAAGTTTTTAATAATATTTTTTGGAAAAAAAGGAATTCAGAACAATTTAAAATTGCTGTTTGATATCTTTAAAAATTTAATTTTGGTCAATGTATTTAATTGTAATATGAAACTTTTTAAAAATTGAATAGAACTCCATATTTTTATTTTTTCGTATCATGCATACTTGTACAAAGAACGATAACTCTTCACACTTGGGTAATAACATTCAAAAAGAAAATTTCTTTAACTGGTAGATCTAGATCTAGATCTATATCAAGAAAAAAAAAGTAAGAAAACGTACCAAAAAAATCACAGAAAAGCATACTGGAGCAATAATCATTATAAAAGCATTCTCATATTTATCATAGCGTTAAATTATTGATTTTTGTCAGAGGATTTCAATAACGTTGATCGATGACGTCACGACTGCATCAAAACAAAAATTAAGAGAATGCGATGACGGCGCTGCTTATATCCAGATAACTGTGTTTGAGAGGGAAATACTTTATAAATTGTGATTTATTAGAGAAAGGAGTACTGATCAGGTGTACTGATTTTAAAGCTGTATGGTTTTCTTTACTGAAGACAGAAGAAGCTGCGTCCAAGGTTATGTAAGTCAGGATTTCCTCTGATATTCTTGACAACATCAAAGAATGCAAATATAAGTAATAAACAACGATTATTTAGTGAACATGGCGTAATGAATAGCAATAGCTCTGCTGGCATATTTTCCATGATGCGCTAGCGCGCATCATGGAATATGCCAGCAGAGCAATTGCTATTCATAACGCCATGTTCACTAAATAACGTTGTTTATTTCTTAAATAAAGCTTATTCATGCATTTACAATTATGGAAAAGTTATGCCTCTCTCTCTCTCTCTCTCTCTCTCTCTCTCTCTCTCTCTCTCTCTCTCTCTGCAATTTGTCCTTTTATACCGGTAGTCAAATGATGACAAGAGGGGGTCATTTTTCAATGGGGGTCAATTTTATATAGGACTGTCATATAAAATATTAACCCCTAGGTTTCTTTTTCTACAAAAAATAATTTTTTTTCTACTGGTGGGGGGTCATTTCTTGTCGTTGAAAAATGACCCCAGTCATTATTCGATGGGGGTCATTCGTCTTTACACCGGTTGACAAGGGAAACCTACTTCTCCATGGTACCTGATCATACCTCTGATATACATAAAGGTCCGTGTTTGTTCTGTTCCTAATTTTTATTGATTAATTTATGTTCGATATCTCCATATATATTTCATTTCATATTAAAATGTCCATTTTATGAAAATCTGAGAAGTATGTACATTAAGAAGTATTATTATGTCAAACCAAGTGTATTTAAAGTTGTAAGTTTAATGAGCAGTCAAATTGTTAAAGAGTTGTCTAATTTGGGAAAATTTTTATATAGCTACAGCTCTACGAAAGTCTAATGTGTAATTACCATTGATATTTATATCCTTTGTGTATTTTTGTATATAATATTTATTCTTTACTCTTTATCATGTTTGTATACTGTATAAAATCTGATGAGCCTTTGGCTTAAAAAATAAAGAAAGAAAGATATTTCAATGAAGCAATTTGCAAACAAATCAATTAAAAACTTTTTAATGTTTTTATACGTTTGAAATAAATCAGCAGATATTTCTATTTTTCAATAAAAAAAAACGTAACAAAACTTGAAAAAAATTATTTTTGTTTGGAAATAAAATACATACTAGTAAAAGATATTTCCTAGAAAGATTTTTTTCTGCACACGTGGCTCTAGTTTGCTTTATTTTATGTGATACACCTTACTCTTTTATTTTACATCTATTATATGAACTCGTGTATCTAAAGTATTCTCAGCTTTGTCACTATCTGTAAATCATGAAAACACAGCATAAATATACATGTAATTGTGTTTACGATTTTTATAATCATTTTAAAGTTATACTACTTTTCTATGTGCACTCTTAACATCGAGATAAAAAATGTTACTTCCCAAAGAAAAGACTTGGAATATGACAGCCCAGGTACAAACCGGACAAAAGTTACGACCAAGGTCAATGTTTTTCAAATATAAATCAAACTCCAAGGTTAAAGGTACTTGGACACAGATTTGAAGTCAATATTTTCTCTATAATATTACGACTTACATATTTTAATAGCATTTCACACAAAAATTAACTAAAAATCTTATTTCATTTAAAATTTATTAAAACTTCAAAAATTCAAATTTTTGGCGGGTTTGATTGACACATCCTTGCACTTTCACAAATTTTAACATTATTCTTAATCCTAAGGAAAAGTTGCAATCTTGTTGTGAATTAATGAGGAATATCAAAACTTTTATCCAGAAAAATAATTTTATTCAGAGTAGAAATGTTAGAAAGCAAAACTCCTTCTGTATCGTCATTCCGAACTATATAAGAGTTGCGTACAGAGTTTAGCAAATCGAGCACACTCGTGTTATGTACACAGTTTTTGTAAACAGGGCACGAGTTCTGTTATTATTGATGTTTACAATTCACCTGGTGCGTTCAGACGTCACAGTCTGCATACCACGACTGCACGGACTGAGAATATATTGTGTGTTTGTTTTGCTTTCGAACATGTCTACTCTGATTTTTCTGGATTATAGTATTAATATTTTTCATTTATACACAAGATTGTCACTTTTCCTAAGTATTAAGAGTAAACTTTAAATTTGTGAAAGTGCAAGGATGTGTCAATCAAAACCGCCAAAAAATTTGAGGTTTTAATAACTTTTAAACGAAATAAGATTTTTCATTATTTTTGTGTGAAATGCTATTAAAATATATAAGTCGTAATATTATACAGAAAAAATTACCTTCAATTTTGCATGCTTTTTTTTTTTTAACTTTAATTTAGTTAAAAATTCAGAAATATCTCATGTATGCGGTATTACACGTTTTATGCATATTTATAATATACATATTTTCTCCTAAAAACAGAAATGAAAAAAAAAATTAAGTAATTCATTAATTTTAACTGCCTTTATAATGCTGACATTGTTGATACATACAATGTATTCATAATCTTCTTCAATCATACATGTACATTTATTGGAAAAGAATAAAAATTGGTGAAAGAATTAATAACATAATTTTTTTTTCTCAACTGAAATAAGTTCTAACACGAGGACAATGTGATTACAAATAACAACAAGAGGCCCAGGGGCCACAGCGCTCACCTGAGCACATCGGGCTTGAATTTACCCCCCCCCCCTTTCCAGGCGTTCATCATTTGAACAAACTAGAATCTACACTACCTGAGGATGATTCCATATAAATACCCCGGGTATCACTAATCATAGCTTTGAAGTACTTGAAAAGAAGATTTTAAAAGGTTTCCCTATATATCCCTATGTAAAACTTGGGTCGGCCATTTTGGCCCCACCCTATCCCCAGGGCCGGGGGTCATGATTTGAAAAAAAACTTGATTCTACACTACCTGAGGATGATTCCACATCAGTTTCATCTTTCCTGGCCCAGTGGTAATTGAGGAGGATTTTTAAAGATATTTCCTATATATTCCTATGTAAAACTTGGGTCGGGGTCAAGGGGTCATGATTTGAACAAATTTGAATCTACACTACATGAGGATGATTCCACATGAGTTTCATCTTTCCTGTCCTAGTGGTTCTTGAAAAGAAGATTTTTAAAGATTTTTCTTATATATTCCTATGTAAAACTAGGGTCGGCCATTTTGATCCCTCCTTGCCCCGGGGGTTATGATTTGAACAAACTTGAATCTACACTACCTGAGGATG
>PRKT01001371.1:39601-57101 GCA_003671525.1 Saccostrea glomerata | reverse complement strand
CTTAGCGAGGTCTTAGCAAAGTCGAACTATATTACTTAGATTTCCCTAGCTTTTTTCTTCAATTTATTGCTAAAATTGTTTCTGTTACGATTTAATTAAAATCATTAATGAATATAATTTATATGTACAGTCTATATATAAAACCATCAAGTTTTGCATTACAAGCCCCACAACACTTTGGTGATCGCTCAAACTCATAGTAGGTTGTACAATGTGTTACATGTACTTATGAATTTACAATCCATATATTTACATTTGAACAATTTTTTCCATTCACTTAAATACAAACTGACAAATTGTCAAGAACTAATTTGCTAATTTGAATTCAAAGCAGCTTTATCTGACTGCAATATCATTCCCCATTTGTTGAAATCCATTAAAAAACACCCCCAAATATGTATATGATATTATTATTATACAATTATATTTCATAAATATTATACAGTAATGATAATATATCAAGAATGTCATCATTATTAAATTTCATTAATCTCATTCCAGATTTTGCACCTATCAGAATCCTATGGAGATTGGCAGCATCCTCATTATAGCTTCAGTAAATTAAATTTAATACAGTACATACACATGAATGGATTACTTTTTTATTCAACATGAATCGCTTTTAATGCAAAATGAAAAGTGTTAATGAAAAACATATTTGATATGCTGATTTTTAATAAAGTATCAAATTTTATTAAAAGGATGTTTGGAGAATGAAAAACTGGAACTGTTTGGTCTACGTCCTGGCAGCACAATCAAAATATGTGGAAAAGAAGATGATGATGACTGTAAAATTATAGAAAAACCCACAGGTGTTTTTTCGATCAAGTATTCATGCATGGTATGTCAATTTCTTTAGCTGTGTCAAATGCCCGTGCATTTATATGAAATAGCCACCTTGATAATTAACTGACCGTCTTTAATTCAATATGTTCTGTAATTGTCACTGTCAAATTTTTAGTAATTAAAAAAAAATTATTAAACGTTAAATGATACGAAAAGAAGAAGAATCAGGATATTGTACTTCAAGTCGTGTAATTGTAAAGAATTACAATTTTCAATATACAACAAATGGAACCAAGCTGAAGAAAATTGGAATTTACTTTGTATTTAATGCAGCATAGTTGTTACAAATTAAATGATGTACAACCATTCGAAACAAAATGAATTACAAAGGAAGTTTAAGTTCTCCTACCACATGTACCATCTTCCCTTAACAGTAAAACGTTCTTCATTTACGAAAACTTTTCTTGCGTTATTACAAATCCCTCGCCAATTTAATTTCGCGCATATTTGTGCTAAAATGGATTACTATCAGCAATATCCAAGAATTCGGAAAATTTTACTGATCTTACCTCATGTATACCGGTGTCTCATAATATCGCATTACTCAACTCTTTTGTATAAAAAGTGCAATTTCAAATTTTTACTTTAAGTTATATCAACTGATATTTATAATTCCAACTTTGGGCTAACTTTTTAGTGTCCAATTATTTTCCAAGCCTGCATCGTTTAATTTGTGGTCTATCTTTTAAACAGGAAGTCTTATTTACCTCCTAGATTTGAGAGTCCCCTTGTATCGCAGTATAGACCCCTTTCCTATGACATATCTTGCCTACACTGTAAAAAATAAGTGTTTTAAAAATAAACACCAAATTGCAACAGATAATAAACACTTCAACACGTTTAGAACATAAACACCTCGTGAAGTGTTTTAGAAATAAACACGTTATAATGTTTAAATTTTAAACATTTGAGGTTTGATATTTGAATAAATATTTCTTTCTCACTCTGTTTAAATACTAAACACTTCAAAAACACAACATGTTCAAAGATTAAACACTGAATAAACACATAGGGTTTACCTAATAAACACCATATGTGTTTAAAATTTAAACATTTCATGTTTTATTAATAAACATGTTCAACCTAAACTCTTAAACATTTAAACATGTTTATTTGATGCAACAGATAATAATCACTTAAACATGTTTATACGTCAATTTTTAAACACTTCAACGTGTTTAATTTACCCCCCAAAAATTAAACACTTAAACATGTTTTTAAGTTTTCAACTTTTAAAAAAAAAAAACAACATAAAACAGTACAAAACACAGTATGCTTGATAGTGAACATGTACATAAAGCGTAATTAAGAAATGATTTAATGTTGAATAGGGATTTAAACTTTGTTAATCAACACATTTGCTAAATGCTAAGTCATAGATATGAGGGATTCAATAATTAATGTCATCGGTGCTAGGAAAGAAACAAATAAACGCTTTTCCATGATTTTTTCCTAGTGATTAAACTAAAATATTCTCTTTGAATGAAAACACACGTCTGCAATATTTTTATTCAATTTCGAATTGTTTTAGAACACTTTTTTGAGTATGACCCTTCGTATACTGGAATATGGCAGACCCTATGATTTCCTGTACTTATTTCTTTCTTTCTGAAAGGTATTTTGTCAAGTTTGGGAAATGAAACAAGTAAAACGTTGAAAGTGCTGGCCAATAATGTTGGTGTGACAAAACATTAACTTTCTTTTTATCCCCAGAACGCCTTTACTCTTGATATCCTGTGGGTTTGGACGCTGTACGGAAGAAATTTAATGTAGTGAATCCTCATTCTGGTTCTTTCCTCTCATAAACCTTTCCCTTTTTTGCAAACATTTTGCTTTCTAGATTCCTCCAGAAATTGAAATTACTTCCACAATAAGAATTTGAACAGCAAGACCACTATTTTTTAAGAAATTAGCATATAAAGTGTTTTAGTGCTCTTCCAATTCTTTGCCTGTTCAGCCCTTTGCTGTTTTGTCAAGTGTATCTCATTGTAACTATGTTTTAAGGGTTTAAAGCAAAATGAATTCAAGTTTCATTATCTGTTTGGATATCAGACAAACATGGATAATTACATTTTTTTTATCTTTTAAAATATAATTTTTAGATATTCCTACACGCTGTCGTTTTCACTCATTTTTCGAAATATCGAGTGACCTTTGAGAATTAAACTTTTTTATTATCAAATGTTTCTTTATAATAGTAAGAAATACCCCCAAAATGGTGTCTATCAAATTTGCTATGTGTCTTAAAAGTCAATCAAACATACTCAGTGATAATTTGTTGAAATTTCGCAAATATACATTGGTTGTTGTGTGTTCTTGTAGCCAAGAACGATACCCATTTTTGATGCCCATTATATCATTTTTGTTTACTGAAATCCACCTGCTCATATGTGTATAAAACAGGCATTGGTTGCTATAAATTAAACATATTTCAATTAATATACGAGGGGTAATCAAAAAGTTCGTGGACTGGCGCTATAAAATTAATACCGTTAAAGGTACTTCAATGAAATTTGGAGTGTAACTAAATATACATTTTCCCTATATACCATGAAGATTTTATTTTAATTATCATTTTTAAAACATTTACATGCTATAACGCATGCGATGGTTTGTCTAGTCGGCGCAACCTCAAAATATGACAATTTCTGATCTAAAAGTGTAAAAAGTAAATTGTAAAATAATGACTATTTCTTATCAAACTTTCCCTTAATTTTTACAATATGACGTCATACAACTGTGCCGTAATATTTTAAAATTTTACGTCATTTTGTGTATTCTGTAGAATTTAATAGCCATTTTTATTAAGTTCGTTCAAAATTGTTCTAGTGAAAAATGACGCCGGAGGGGAAAGTTTTTTCCCGGAATGTTATAAAGTTTTGTGTTCAACTTGGTAAAACTCCAACAGAGACCATGGAAATGTTTAGTCAGGCAGGGGAAAGTAAAAACGTATCAAGATCACTTGTTTTTAAGTGGCATAAACGATTTCGAGACGGTAGAGACTCATGTCAAGACGATTTGCGAGTCGGATGCCCAAAACTTGTCACCACTGAAAATAACGTTCATCGCGTGAGGGAAATCTTAAACTCGGATAGACGGATTACATTAACGCAGTTGAGTGAAGATCTTTCTATCTCATATGGATCCATATACAAAATTGTACACAACGATTTGAAAATGTCCCGGGTGTGTGCAAGATGGGTGCCAAGACTCTTAAAAGATTCTGAAAAAGTCAGAAGAGTTGAAGAATAAAAAAAGTTTCTGTGCCGATTTCGCAATGATCAACAAAACTTCTTGGACCGAATCATAACTGTAGACGAAACTTGGATATCCAATCTTGACCCGGAAAGTAAACAAATGTCAATGCAGTGGATTGGGTCTAATTCACCCCCTCCCAAAAAGGCCAAAGTCTGTCAATCCTGTGAAAAGCACATGTTTATAATATTTTTTGACTCACGTGGAGTTATTTTAAGTCATGTTGTGCCTAAAGGAAGATCAGTAAATGCAAAATATTACTCAAAGGTTAGATATAATTTTTATTGCATAAAAAGAAATATGAAGTACTGTAGGCCTAACTTTTTATTAAATCCACACACATATACCCAATAAAAGTAATAAGTAATACAATGAATTGATATATTGGTTATGCAATTATAAAAACGAACGAATATTTTGATCATTAACATTTATTTTTTTTTTGATATTAATGCGCAACTGCACTGCTGATTTTATATTTCTAGGTTTTTATCAAAGGATTTAGTTAATGCCCTTAGGAAAAAAAGGCCTGAATTTTACATAAATCGGGAAAAAATTCTTCTACATCATGACAATGCTCCATCACATACATCAATAGAGACTGTACTCACAATCAACTTACAGCTAGGAGCCGAAATTCTGCCCCACCCACCATACTCACCGGATCTCGCACCTTGCGACTTTGCGCTATTTCCAAGAATGAAAAGCGATTTACGAGGGAGAAAATTTCATGACATCACGGAGCTTAAGTCAGCAGTAAATCAGACAATTGGATCTTATCAGCAGGACTGGTATCATTCCATATTTCACTCCTGGGTACATCGCCATGAAAAGTGTATTGTCGCAGGTGGAGAGTACTTCGAAAAGTCATGACGTGGTGACGTTGCACGACATCAAAATACTGAACCGGCAACAGCGCCGGGTTACCACACCTTGTATTATTTATTTTACGATAAAATTATTGTTTTGCAAAGTACAGAGTTGAAATTTTCAGAATAACTTCAACTTTTGTGTATTAAAGTCGACAATAAATTTCAATAACCCAGCTAGCATAGTATTAATTTTATAGCGTCAGTCCACGAACTTTTTGATAACCCCTCGTATCTTTGGGATGGATGCTTAACAAGTTTAACAGCAGCTTTAATGATGCGTTGAATTTCACTCTAGTTTACTGATTCTTGACTATTCATTTTAAATGCAGTGTCTCGAGTAGCCCTTGTTTTACAGCTTTTCACAAATGGAATTATGTGATGAAAAGCGCTCACATAAACTGTTATCAACTCATTAAAGATTCAATAATAAGAGAAAGTCAAACTTAATGGCATCTGATTTCTATGATGTGTGTCATCGAGCTGATGACATTATTTATTGAATCCCTCATAAATCATTCAATTCAAGCTGAAATATAAAATTATGAAAACAAACTTGCATGACCATTTCATACCTGCATATGAACTAAAATCAAATAAAAATTGTGGCGGGAAGGGGGACTTTGAAATAGGGAAAAAAATCATGATCGCTTTTTCATTAGTAAAAGGAAATATTATTCAAAAAAGGGCCAGGTTGTCCTTTATATCCTTTTCTTAAAAAGAAATAAAGAAATTCAAAATACATGTAAGTATATATAATGCAAAAAAGACTGAAAATATTATTTGTTGTCTGGATACGGGATATTAAAGGTATAACAAGTTTACTTTCATTAATATTCAATTTTAACCAAAGGTAGAAATTTTCCAGTTTTGAACTGTGAAAGACTAATTCCTTAAATATTCTTGCAACGAAACGATTTCTTACCAAATTTTATAATTACAAGTTTAATATTCTAACCGGGTTAAAAACAGTCTAGCTCCTCTGGTTGTGTGTCAAATTCAGGTTCTTCTGCAACATTATGATGTGCAGTTTTCCATCCTCTAAAATTATATTCACCCTTTAGTAGTTCTAATTCCTTCTTCTCATCATAAATATCCTGAAAAATAGACACAACATGAAAAAAATCACTGCAAATTCAGAAAATTATTTGTAAAAGAATACATTGAGATAAAAAAAAATATATATAATTTGTTACTCTTCACGCCAATTATTTTTCTTTAATTCAAACTGAGAAACAAGTTTGGAATAAAAATCAGCAATACAAGTAAATCATACCAACAATGTATACACTAAGAAAATTTAAATGTTTATGTACCTGAGGGGGGGGGGGCCCAAAAGCAACAATTAAGTGTGAGAAGGGGAGGGTGCTACCCAAGGTATTAAAGAATATGTACGTGCGCGGGCTAGAGAATAAAATTATTGTTGGTACATGCGCTATTATAGTATTGTCGCATGTTGTTAACGCTTATGTGTTGTGTATATATTGTCAGCAAATAATCCAAATAATTTAATATGCGTAAAAGGGAGTATTAATTTTAGCAAGGGTAGGTAATTGGATTACATTCACTTACTTACCATGAGTCAATGGTGTTTGTGTGGAAGGGTTGCTGGGGGGGGGGGGCTTTTTCTTTGAAATGTCCTTTAAACTCACCTCTCAAGCTTAAGTATTATCTTTGCTCAAAATCCCTTCATCAAGTATTGTATGCTTCTCAGAATTCACAATAACAGATGAATGTCCCTGCAAATTAATTAGATATATCACAAAGTACTAAACAAAGACAATATTTTATCGTCTACCGCTGCGCATGGCCGATTACTAAAGGTAGGAAATAATTCTGCATTTCATAAGGCCGTGTCACACTGTCACGATTTTTGCTACGATTCTACACGACTTACAAAAATTACAAATCGCCAACAATCGCCACGCTAGCCTAGCATTTTTTTTGACAGAGGGTAATATTTTTTCAGTGAGTCACGATACGACTACGATGTCCGCTCAACAATGTACGAGGCTTATACGATAACAGAACGAGTTTTGGCGAGTAATGTACGAACAAAGACGATCAAATAACGAACGCAATACGATCTTTATACGAATTTGCACGATTTTAAACGATGCTCTTACGAATAATTACAAGTCTGTACGATGCATACACGATATTCCCACGAACAGTGACGAGTTCTTACGAATATACTTGGTTTGAGTAGATATATAGAGAGAGGGTTGCTTGAAATCAATCGGCAATCCTCAGCTGACTCCGCTACGCTCCATTCAAACCTCGGATGTGATTAGTGGAGGAATACGCAACAGATCCTTACATTTCTCCGCCGGAAACTGCCTTATCACTCATTTCATATTTCGCTCCGCATAACGTTCTTCGAAAATGTATCTTAATTTGTACAATTCTTTATCTTAAACAGGTTTTGATTACATCGTCATGTTAACAGGCTTTGAAAGCAAGAAAAAAACTGTTGAGTGTGCCACAAAATAACTTCAAATGTATGATATTTGAAAGAAATTCAAATAAGATCACATGACTGAATCAGCACGATGGGAGATCACCGTTGACATCCGAGGTTATGTGCGAGGTACGAGTCATCCGAGGAACTCCGAGTGGCTTGAAATTCTTACACATGATTTCGAAGTTGTAATTATGGCAGTAGCTACCGTGCGGAGGCTCTAACTGCTGCAATTTTTTAGGGTACTTGAACAGAATATTGCAAAAAAGACAAGACAATTGCCAATTTATTACACATTGGACATTATGATCGCTTGATGAAAGAACTTGAAACGGAGGATGTATTGTCATTCAAAAAATTCCTCAGAGTAGAGCCAGATATGTTTAGAGAGCTTGTAGACAGATTGAGTCCCAGATAACAAAAACAAGACACGTGGTTCAGAAAGACTTTGGAATCTGGACTAAAGTTGTCCATTACACTTCGGTATTTAGCAACAGGAGCGTCATACACAAGTCTGATGTACGGATTTCGAGTTCCATATAATACAATTTCCTTGTTGGTTCGTGAAGTTTGTGAAAGTATAATAGTGGAATATGCTGATGAAGTCATTGCATGTCCAACAACTACAGATGAGTGGCAACAGTTAGCTGAGCAGTTCAGAATTAGATGGAACCTGGACCATATCCTTGGTGCTTTGGATTGGAAGCATATTGCTATAAAATGTCCCCGAAACGAAGGTTCACTTTATTACAGCTACAAAGGGTTCCACTCCCTCATTCTTATGGACATTGTTAATGCTGATTATAAATTCATTTGAGTTGACGTAGGTGCAAATGGTTCTGCATCAGATGCTACTGTGTTTAACAACTCAGAATTAAAAGATGTCATCGAAAATAAAAATATTGGATTTCCAGAAGCTGCCCTTCTATCAAATGATAACAGAAACATCCCTTATTTCATCGTTGGTGATGACGCCTTCCCTTTCAGGACATGGCTTATGAAACCTTTTGCAAGAAGGACTTTGACCAATTAAGAGCGTATATTCAACTACAGACTCAGCAGAGAAATGTGCGTTGTAGAAAATGCATTTGGAACTAGCCAACAGATGACAATGCCTCTTGGCTCCAATGCGGCAAGAACCAGAAACTATTTCATTTATTGTATTGGCATGTTGCTGTCTTCATGATTTGATGCGAATGAGATTTCCAAATCTCCAAAACGCGTACAATCGTACCATTTCGCAGTTCACTCGCACGGTACTTGTAATGCACTCGCCGTCAATCCCCTGTTTGCGTATCATATTCGCATGAAATCGTGCGACATTCCTTTTTAGTCGAGAAACACTCGTAGAAACTCGTGGGACACTCGCAATAAATCGTAGGAAACTCGCAGAGTCGGAACTTCTACGAATTTTTGCAAGTGCCCTACGAATGTCGAAGATTTAAAACGATTATGTAGACGAGTGTATTGCGATTGCTGTACGATCGCTTACCAGTACCGAAAACCAGTAGGCATTTCCGATTTATGTGTTAAATTGAAGCCTGAATCGAACAGGTGGTCAAAATGGCGTTGGACACCTTGTGTATTTTATATAGAGGGGGTAGAATGTTTCGATATTTGGCTAATTTAGAGACTTACTGATAAAAATTCAGGTGCCTGTGATTAATTATAAGGCACCCCTCATGAACAATAAATATTTGACCGAATTATGCTACTGGGCACAGGGAGGACGGGTTAATTACTGGCTAAAGGGGTTGAAGGTTATTACCGACTGCAAAACATCGGAGAATCTCTCGATCGAGTTTCATTTTCCAAAATATTAAGGCATCCCTTTAATTAATTAAGTAATACTAGTACACGAAGAAAGCCTTTTTATAAAAATACTGAATACATCTGTAAGTTGTACAGTTATGGATTTCTTCCATAATGAAACGTTTGTTTTCTTCTCCTTTTTTTCTCAATTGAAATTATTTAAAAGATGATAAAAGCTTTGTTTCCAGGGATAAATTCTGTACTCAGTCTAATTATTACAAACGATTTTTAACGATCACATTTTTATTAAAAAAAAAAAAAATAATGGGAGCCTGAAAATACTAAAATTAATTTTAAAAAATTGGAGAAAAAAATTTAATCGGTATTCGATCCTTTTCTAAAAATCAGCCGATATAAAATATGCACAGAAAAAAGAGGCATGAAAAATCTTGATGATAAGCACACATTGAAAATTATATCCAATGAATGATTATTTTTGAAAGTTTGTTAAATTCCTATGCAAGGTATAAGTTGTAAAAATACTTTTTAAACTTGAATTTGTCCAATTTGTTAATTATCATTTTGAGCCTTTGACAAGAAATAAAAATTAAAATACAGATGCCTACAGACATATTGATAGAAATTCGCATACTTATTTTTAGTAAAAAACAAAAAAACAACAATATATTGCTTATGCGACATATTGAAGAAAGTGACAATGATACCTAGGTAATTCTTGCAATGGACAATTAAATTGTTTGTTATACACTGACTTTTAGTGAACCTTTGAATTTTTAAAATACTAGTATTGATGGATTAAACAACAACTTTTCTTTTCACACGTTTTTTTTTTTTTTTTTTTTTTTTTTTTTTTTTTTTTTTTTATATATACAATATTTCATGAAAAATATTTGCCAAATACTCAGTATATGTTCGTTTATACATATCGTGCAAGACTCTTTCTTAAATAATTTTCATATACCATTTACTTATTCGAACATTTAATTGTATGAGAAGTCAATAAATAAATTTACATTTCTTAAAACTTTATTATCTTGTTTACTTGTCTTTCTTCCTGTGAGAGAAATAGTTCATAATATTAATATACAGATGTACTCAGTATCTGTATAAAAAAAAAGAATGAACAGTGATCGGTCTCAAAAGAAAAACGGATCCTTGAAAGTTCCGGTGCCTAGGAGAAGTAAGCATCCCCAATGACCTGGCACACCTGCTGACCCGCAGTGAGCCTACGAAACTGAAGCTCTCTGAAATTAATTAATTCTCTGCTCGTCCATCCGTTTTTCTCAGACTAGCCAGCTAAAGATCTATGTACAGTACTCCAAATCAATTATTCTAAAGAATTTGAATTATCATTTTATTTTCTTTTTGAGTTGTTTGCTATAGTAGCCTTTACAGTTTCCTAATTTCAGAATCAATAGAGCATAAAAGCCAATTAAATTTGCAACATCAACATAATTTTTTTTTCGTTCTGAGCACTTTTGGACGCCACCAATGGAGACAATTAGGGAGAAATTTTTGAAATTGAACTTCCTGTCTTTCAAACTGAAAATCTCAGGTTGATATTTTGAAACAAATATTTGTGACATCAGTCTGGGATTTTATTGGTTATACCATTTAGTTAAGTACTATTAAAAAATTTAGTGTGTCTGCTTCTTCGCTGATGACACTGGAAAAAGATATGCATGCCTACTTTAATATCATCATTCAATGCATTTTTTGTTATTGTACACTGTACATATTCGATGAAAGCATGCTAACCGCTTTTCAGTACTTTCAGTACTTTGATTTAACTCGTATTCTGTCGTAGCCAAAAATCGTGACAGTGTGACACGGGCTTAAATGAAAAGCATTATAGATCTCTAATTGATGTATTTAACATTCTTTTTTATCAGATTTTATATAAAGAAATGTATCAATGATTCCTGCTTCCTTGATAGATATGGTGTTTCCCGTCAGTATAGGCGTGATTCTGCATCTTCTGCGTTCTTTTGGCATTTTATGACATACATGTAAATGCATACTATTGCGTCATTTTCTATCATAACGTATTAAAAACTGGTGTTTAATTTGCAAATTCTATATAAATACCATCTGTTTAATTTATAAATATATATGATTAAGAAATGAACACTCGTTTTAAACACCGGTTATGAAAATATGTAAAGATTTTAAAAATCGTCATAATATTTACTCTCTTTTCCCCCTTAACAGTTAATGAAAGTTTTAAATTTTTGGCACAAAAATTATTATAAATTAATGTTAATTTTAATTGCGTTTGGTATGACCTAAAGTCAAACATATTGCCTGGCTATTTGTATTTTTTTCTGTGTCGAGAAATATCTACTATAATGTGCGAAAATTAATAAGAAAAATAGTATTATCTTTACCTCATTAACCAGTACAACAAATTGAACTTGGTTGAATAATGTAGGGATCTGGATATATTGCCCTACAATATGGCGGCTAAGATGAATAACTCCTAGACAAAATATGTCATAGGAAAAGGGTCTATTGGAAAACATGGAAACTTGTAGATGACATGGACCTCAATTTAAATATTTTTGAATTTACGATGTAATTCTACATGAAAAATAAATAATTGTACAAACTAAAGACTTTTAAAAGATGAACTTTATTATATTTTTTACTAGGTTATAAATTAAATGTTCTAAATAAAAACGGGACTTGAAATCTGTAAAATTACTTTTATTTGAATATTTTTTTTTCAAACGGATGTTCCATACTTCTTAATCATCAAAAAAATAAACATTCACATTCCTATTGTCCATCAGCATAAAGAGTATAGGCTATGTATTCAATTTTTTTTGCGATATACCGCGATACAATGAAACCCGCGATATAATGAGAATCGAGTATATGTGTTTCACAAATAAAGTGTTTTAAAAATGTTTGTTATCCATAGTTCACAAATTTGATTGATTGATTATCGTTGTTTTACGCCGTGTCGGCAATATTTCAACCATTCACAGATGTGTACATATTTGCAAATTCCTTTAATTCTTTTTTTTTTCTAATCTAAAGAAGAATAATAATAACACTCACTACTCCGCGATAGTAAGTGTTCAAGATAGTGAATTTGATGACGGATCTTTAGAAAACGGATGCTATTCAAAAAGAAAAGTCCCTACAACAAAACCTCCTGGTACTACAACAAAACTTAATGGTACTACAACAAAACCTAATGGTACTACAACAAAACTTAATGGTACTACAACAAAACTTAATGGTACTACAACAAAATTTAATGGTACTACAACAAAACCTAATGGTACTACAACAAAACTTAATGGTTCTACAACAAAACCTCCTGGTACTACAACAAAACTTAATGGTACTACAACAAAACTTAATGGTACTACAACAAAACTTAATGGTACTACAACAAAACCTAATGGTACTACAAAACCTATTACCACTCTAAGCTACGTCGGTGGAAAGAGTCATCATGAATTTTTAATCATCTGTAAAGAAATTCCCGAAGAAGGAATAAACAAAACTGTTGCGCATGTATTTCAGGAAAAGTGAGTATAAGTTCTATTGACTTTACAAAAAATTACAATTTATTCTAGTTTGATTTTTTAAAACTTCATCGGGAGAATATAAATTCAACTACATTGACTCATGCATCCTGGTGCATGATTTTAATTTAAAAAAAAAATATTTTTTATTTTTTTTTTAAATTTTATGAAGTATTTATATGCTTGTCTAAATGAAACACTGCTACAGCGACAAATAAAACTACAATGTAGTTTTCAGTTTAAAATCAATTAGCATTACTTTTTTAGTAAATTACTGTAGATTCCAAAAACATTATTTTGTGCAAGTACTTCATATGAATTAATATGAAGCTGACATTTTGAAGGGATTTAACATTAATTTTTTATGTATTTTACGAATAAAAATATAAATTGAGTAATTAAATTTTCAAATGGGGCTTCTCGTATAATAATCCGAAAACAATCTAATTCAGAGAATTTGTGTCCCCCGCTGACGGAAAAAAGAAAATGATGCTCAGATTCGGGGATCGAACCCCCCCCCCCCTTTCTCAGATTTGCAGAATTATTAAATTATGTACGGAAGCAAATAAGAAATGCCAATATATGGATATACAGATTTGACTGCTTAGTCTTTAAATACATTTTTATGATTGAGGATTCTTTTAATTAACATAAAATTTCTATTACACAATTATAACATTTTGTACACGTCCTACGTCATAATTTCTTCATTTCAGATTCTAAATAATATAATTTTGAAAAAAAATTAAATAATATCATTTAGTAATTAGAATAAAAAATTTTTAAAAAATGGATCTAACGGGATTTGAACCGGGGAGCATGTTATTAAAGTGAGAATCTTTCCTTTCGACCATAGGTGAACTATATAATGAGGAATGAAATGCAACAATTGGTCACATATATAATCGTATACATGTTTACATCATGTTCTACTTAGTTAACATTTTACAAACAAGTGGTCCATGGGCCACATCGCTCACCTGATTAACTTTAGCCATCTGTCATTTAACAGATTTCCAGCTTTGTAATACCTATCTTGACCTTGACAATCCTAACTGGTCATGATTCAAACAATTTAGAATCTACACTACCCCAGGATACTTCCACATAAGTTTCAGCTTTATTAGCCCACTTGTTCTTCAGAAGAAGATTTCTTAAGTTTTGTTCCCCATATACTTTAATGTAAGACTTGGATTTCCTATTGTGGCCCCGCCCTACCCCCGGGGGTCATGATTTGAACAATTTAGAATCTACACTACACCAGGATGCTTCCACATACATTTAAGCTTTTCTGGCCTAATGGATCTTGAGAAGATTTAATTAAGCTTTTTCCACTGAATATTTCTATATAAAACTTGGATTCCCTTTTGTGGCCTTGCCCTACTTCCGGAGGTCATGATTTGAACAATTTAGAATATAAACTACACCAGGATGCGTCCACATAAGTTTCAGCTTTTCTGGCCCTGTGGTTCTTGAGAAGATTTTTAAAGTTTTTCCCATATACTTCAATGTAAAACTTTGATTCTCTTTTGTGGCCCTGTCCTATCCCCGGATGATATGATTTGAACAATTTAGAATGTACACTACCCCAGGATACTTCCAAATACCTTTCAGCTTTTCTGGCCCTGTGGTTCTTTAAAAGAAGATTTGTAAAATTTTCTCCTATATAGTTCTATGTAAAACTTGAATTCCCTATTGTGCCCCCCCCCCCCCCTGGGGTGTCATGATTTGAACAATTTAGAATCTACACTGCACCAAGATGCTTTTACAAAACTTTCAGCTTTTCTAGCACAGGGGTTCTTGAGAAGAAGATTTTTTAATGAACCCACCCTACATTTGTATTTTCTTGATCATCTCCCATTGGAAGGGGGCTTGGTCCTTGTTTTGACAATTTGAATTTCCCCTTACCAAAGGATGCTTTGGACCAAGTTTGGTTAAAATTGGCCCAGTGGTTCTTGAAAAGAAAGGGAACAATAAATTTTTTCGTCTGTAGGTCTGTCTGTCTGTCCGGCTGTCACAAAAACTATAACCTTGGTCATATCTTTAAATGAAAAGAGATAGGAATTCATATCAAATCTATGTATTGCTTATGGCAAGACCTTTCTAAATACACAATGATCTTTTATCTCAGGTCTTGACTTTTTGTCGTGTCCGTCCGTCTGTCTAGCTGTCTCTCTTGTTGAAAGACTTTCAGTGGATACCAATAACCTTGAACTTTTAAACTTGACTTTGGAGACCTTAGCCATAACTTTTGAACGCTAAGGGAAACGGCTTCCGTACTTCACATATGTAATCCTTGTGAAAAGACCCTTTATTGGATACCAAGAACTTTGACCCTTTGACTTTGAAGTTTGACCTACTTTTAAAAAGCAAACCTCGACCAAAACTTAAGAGGGTTAAGACTAGTTACTTTCATACTTTACATATTTAATCATTATGACAACCCTTTCATTTGATAGCAACAACTTTTACCCTTTGACCTTAACGTTTGACCTACTTAAAAAAATAACCTTGGCCATAACTTCTGAATAGTTAGGGCTAGGGCTTCAATACTTCACATTTGTATTCAATGTGGCAAGACCTTTCATTGGATGCCAATTACCTTGACCTTTTGACCTTGACCTAAGAGTTTTTTTGTACTTATGAAAAAACTTTAAGCTTGGCCATAACTTTTGAACGCTAAGGACAAGTGAACTTATACTTCATATATGTAATCCTTGTTAGAAGATCTTTATTGGATACCAAGAAATTTGACCCTTTAACCTTGAAGTTTGACCTACTTTTAAAAAGCAAACCTTGACCATTACTTTTAAAGGGTTAGGGCTAGGCCTTCATACTTAACATATTTATCTGTGTGACAAGACCTTTCATTTGATAGCAAAACCTTTGACCTTGACCTTCGAGTTTGACCTACTTTTTAAATTTTTAACCTTGGATTTCTGAACGGTTAGGTTTAGGGCTTCCATAATTTACATACGTATTTTTTTTAGGGGGGGGGGGGGGCAGATCTTTCATTGGATACCTATTACCTTGACCTTGAAGATTTCCGTACTTATGAAAAAAATTTAACCTTGGCGTACTTTCATATTTCACGATTGTAGTTCCAGTGACAATACCCTACCTTTGGTACCAAAATATTGAATTTGCATTTAAGAACAGTTTAATCTTTGCTATGTTGCCATACGGGGGCATCAGTTTTCACAAACACACCTTGCTTTCTTTTAACTTTTTGATTTAGAACAGGTAGGGCCTTCATATTTGACTTCTGCATTAACCATAACAATTTCCGAGCATGCTATGATTTTTGACACCCATTACATTGACCTCCAAGATTGAGCAAATTTTAAAAAACTTCTATGTTCTGTTCGAATGACATATGATAGGGTTTTTATATTTGACAATATATGCCAAAAATAATGATATCTAACCTACAAAGTCACCGCAAGTGGAGGACCACAATTCTTTGAATTTGTTTGTTTTAATTTAACCTTGACTTTAACTTTTTGTTTTGAATTATGCATTGTGACCTTTGAGTATGATGTACTTTTTGACAAATGATAACCCTGTCTTTAAATTTGAACGGTTGGTGCTACAAATGTCTCTTCCATGTTTCATTTGAGCAGTCCTTTTTTGAGTACAAATATTTTTTACCCTTTGAAAAGTTCATGCTAAAGCTTTCTTGTTTCACAGGTCTAATCCTTCTGACAAGGCTATCCATTGTGTACTAAGAATCTTCATCCTCTGGTCTTGACAATAAAATTGACTTACTTTTGAAACAAATGGCCCCTGCCATAACTTTTAAACAGTTCATGCTAGGATTTTAACATTTGTATATTCCTGGGGACTGAATATTTATATTGCTTCATTTTATTTCGACACTTTTACCTTTACTTTTTGGCTACCTTTGAAAAACTTTCACCTTGGTCATAACCTCTGAACACTTAGGGCTTTTTGACCCTGCGTTAGCGAAAGCGAGGGGACATGAAATCCCATTCGTCTGTCCGTCTGTCACAAAAACTTTAATCTTGGTCATATCTTAATATTACAGATATCTCTTAATTTAGAGAGATATCTCTTTAAAAAAGATATAAGAGATATCTCTTTCGTGAAACGAGATATCTCTCTGAACGTTTAAGAGATATCTCTTTTACTTTTGAAGATATCCTTACAAGTTAAAGAGAAATCTCTTAAAGCAAGAGATATCTCTCTTAGTTTATCTTGAGAGATATCTCTTAAATTGAAAGAGATATCTTTCAAAAGTGTATAAAAGAGATATCTCTCAAGCAAAAACAGATATCTCTATATTTCAAAGAGATATCTTTCTTCATTATCTTTATTTAAATTCCATTAGATATGACTTCTCCCTTACTGGAAGTAAGCTTTTTACTCACGGTAGTACATTAAAGTATTTTTAGATTTCGACATATTCCTGATATTCTGCATTATAGCTTTACTTAACATGACAAGTTTTAGTGTTGTCTAGATTTCATATTTATAATTATGGTTGATTATTTCAAAAGCTGAGATAATTCGGTCCATTGCATTTGAAATTATAGAAAATATGTTTACTTACGTGTTCCTAAATATTTAATTTTTAGCATTTGATCAACGAAGTTGCCATTAAAATTTAGTGTTTCAAACAATGGATTTATAGTATTTTTGTCTACATAGTACATACAATGTATATTATTCTTTTTTTTTTTTTATTTTTTTTTTTTATTTTTTTTTTTTTTTTTTTTTTTTTTTTTTTTTTTTTT
>PRKT01001371.1:0-20186 GCA_003671525.1 Saccostrea glomerata | reverse complement strand
CCCCCCCTTCCCAGTCGTGAAAGCACGGTTATCAACTTTGACATAATGTAAATGTATTTTACAGTACGTAATGAACATTAGTAATCAACATGATAAAGAATTAACACAATGTAAAGATATGAAATGATATAAAGAAACATTCATTTCACGTAATCAAGTTTTAACACAATGTAAACATATTTTCACTTCACATAATGAACTTTGGACTTCAAGTTATAAAGTGCTGACATAATGGAAGAATGTGTTTACTTCATGTAATGCAACATTGACTTGATGTAAAGATATTTTTATATCACCCCATAAAAAATTGACATAACGTAAAGATATGTTCACATCACGAAATGATAGATTGACATAATGAATGCATAGTTTTATGCTATAAGGCAGCAATGGCGTTCCATAAAAAAATACATCTTTTTTTAACCTTGTTAAAGAGATATCTCTCTAACTTTAAGAGATATCTTTCTCGTTTTAAGAGATATCTCTCTAGCTTAAAACGATATCTCTCTAAGCAAAAGAGATATCTCTCGTTGGAGAGGACTTATATAGGTCATTCCTGATGTTCAATCCAATTATGTTAACTGACATAATAAAATATTGATTAAAAAAGATATCTCTCCTACAAAAAGAGATATCTCTTTTGTTTAAAGAGAGATCTCTCTAAGGTAAAAGTTATCTCTATTAGTTAAAGAGATATCTCTCTCTGCTAGAGAGATATTTTTCTTATTGAAAGAAAATTCGTATTTCATTAATAAATAGTGAAAGGGCTTGCCAAAGTTTTCCGCACTTTTTTTAGATGCTTGATTGATTGTATATTGTTTAACGTCCCTCTTGAGAATTTTTCACTCATATGGAGACGTCACAGTATGCCGGTGAAGGGATTCAAATTTTGACCTTTAATCGGCACTCAGGGTCATTGAGTAGTGAGGGATCTTTATCGTGCCAACGCCTGCCGCTGACACGGGGCCTCGGTTTTTAAGGTCTCATCCGAAGAACCCGCAACTTTCACTTCAAAGTGGCGAAGGAGCTGTGGCTACCAATTTTTTTTTTATCTACTTAGGTCAGTCGCGGCCGAGATTCGAACTCATGACCTCCCGATCACGGAGTGAGCGCTCTACCGACTCAGCTACCGTGAACGGTTTTAGATGCTTGAAGACATTGAGCTGATCTTAATGGCAAGCCCTTTTGCTACATATTCAGAAAATAAAGTTTATCTTAAGATAACAAAGATCTCTCTCATTTTAGAGATATCTCTTAAAAATTGAGATATCTCCATACTTAAAGAGATATCTCTCATTTTTCAGAGATATCTCTTTGAGTTTACTTTACTTCCTGTTTCGCTTTCGTTTTAAAGGGGAGAATTAGTTATTTAATTTTAAGAATGACTGGAAAAGAGATATCTCTTACATTAAAAGATATTTCTCTTTAGCTAAGAAAGATATCTCTTTTTGAAAATCTAAAGAGATATCTCTCTAACTAAAAAGGATGTCTCTTTTAACCTTGTTAAAGAGATATCTCTCTAACTATAAGAGATATCTCTCTCGCTTAAAGAGATATCTCTCATGCTTATAAAGATATCTCTCTAAGGGAAAGAGATATCTCTTTTAGCTAAAGAGATATCTCTCAATGCCAAAGGAGATATCTCTTTTGTTTAAAAAGATATCTTTCTAAGTCAAAGAGTTATCTCTTTTAGCTAAAGATATATCTCTCTATGCCAAAGAGATATCTCTCTTATTGAAATAATTTTTTTATTTCACGCAAAAATGGTAAAAGGGCTTGCCATAGATCTTTTGTATAGGAGTATATTTTGATAAGTTAAAATTCAAGTTTGCATTTCCTTTCGCTTCATTTTTTTGAGGAATTACGACCTTTTCATTTTTTTTTTTAAACAGTTTTTGGCAATGTTTTTCTTAACGATTGGAGATATTGAGTTAATTTTTAGTAGACGAATTTTAAGTTTTAACTTTGTTCACTTCAATAGATTTTTACAGAACAATGGCATTTTCAATTTTTAACTAGATTTCACTTGCCGGGAGGAGGCAAGTATCATTAACGCAATATCCTTGTAATGATTGTTATACATGTATTGTTTAATGTAAATATAACATATATATTGTGGTTGAGATTTAATAATTTGAAATAGATGCTTAGAAAATTCTTCCATCGTAAGATAAAAAAAAGACTCATTACCTTTTTAAAATCAGTTTTTCGTTGATCTTTTTTTTGGCAAAAATGTTGCAGATGTGGTTTACGTATATTGATTATAACGAAGGGGGAAATCCTACTCTGAGAAAGAAAGAGGGGGAAATTTTGCTCTGGTGTGAGATTTCCCCTCGTCAAAGAAATCCTACTCTAGAGTACAATTTCTGGGGGGAGCTTGCTATGGGTGAAATCCTACTCTACAACACCGGTATCACTCGATTAGTGAATTAGTGTAGAAAAAATAACACAATTTATATGACCCACGGTACTTTATACATCTGATAAAAGGTAATTTTATGGATGCATCTTATTTTTAATATAAATTATAACAACACGAAAAGTTTCTTATCTCAACATGCACCTGTACATAATTTATGAAAGTTCTTATATTTTATAGGGATTACAACGAACTTCCTGACAACTACAAGGAAGTTGCTCCGGTGGAGATGCGCTTTAAAGCAGTTAATGACATAAATGGTCCAGACATCAACACTATATACATTGGAGATGAATTCTACATGTTTATTAAATACATGGGAGGTAAGGATATAAATAAAATTATTTAGAAAAGATCATAGTTTGAAACCGAATAATGTGTGTGAATTTCATGGCCCCAGGGATAAGGGTTCTAGTGCTAGTGTGGGGCTGTATAGATAATCTAGTGAAAATGCATTTATTTATTTCTTTGAAAATATCATTTTAGTCTCTCGGGTATTAAACAACCTAAGTTTATGTATAGTTTTAATGAGGAAGGGTGCCTCTTTGATAATTGTGAATTTCTTGGCCCCAGGGTCAGGGGTTCTAGTTTAAGGACGGGGCTATAAAAATATATATACATATAGTGTAAATATAAATGCATTAAATTTTTAGCTCACATGAGCCGAAGTGAGCTTTACTGATCAAAATCTGACCGTTGTCTGTTGTCGTCGTAAACTTAATACATTTTCATCTTCTTCTCAAGAACCACTAGGTCAATTTCAACCAAACTTGCCACAAAGTATCCTTGGGTAAAGGGGATTCCACTTTGTTCAAATGAAGGGCCTCGCTCTCTTCCAAAGAGAGATAATTGTGAATTGGTAAAATAAAATAATGGCATCTTTTAAAAAAAAACCTTCTAAAGAGCCACAGAACCAGAAAAGATGAAACTCATGTGGAAGCATCCTCAGGTACTGTATATTCGAATTTGTTTAAATCATGACCCCCAGCGGTAGGGTGGGGCTACAATGGGGGATCAAAGTTTAACATAGTAACACATCTGAAAAACAATCTTTAAAAATCTTCTCAAGAAAAACAAAATCATGATTGGTCATAGTTAAATCGATTTTTCTCTGGTAGTGTAGATTCAAGTTTGTTAAAATCAAGATCACTAGAGGTAGGGTCGGACCAGTTGTAATAGTTTTACGAAATCATTCTCTGGTAGTGTAGATTCATTTTTTTTCAAATCATGACCCAAGGGAGTTTGATGGGGCAACAATGGGGTATCAAGGTTTAACAAAGCAATGACACCCGGGGTAGAGTGGGGTCACGGTGGGTGATCAAGGTTTTATGTAGGAATACATATGAAAAATCTTTAAAATCTTCTCAAGAACAACAAAGCCATGATTGATCGTCAATATACTTGTCAAGCAAAAAAAGAGTATAGATTCAAGTTTGTTCATATACCTCCCCAACCCATTTTATATATAAACTTCTAAGACCTCAAGATTCAACTGATTTTTGCTTTTACCTAGCTTAGTTGCTCAGGTGAGCGATGTGACTCCTGAGCCTCTTGTTTAAATTCTGTTACAGGGTATTAAACAAACAAAATACATACTAACTAGAAGTTATGATGAGGAAAGGTGTCTCTTAGAAAATTGTGAATTTCATGGTTTCAGGGTCAAAAGTTCTGTGGCTATATAAACAAGAGGCCCAGGGGCCACAGCGCTCACCTGAGCACACCAGCTAGGAAAAAGCACATATCAGATCAGAACTAAAAGTTTACTGAGGTGGGGGGGGGGGCTTGAATTTTAACCCCCGGGGGTTCATGATTTGAACGAACTAGAATCTACACTACCTGAGGATGATTCCATATAAATATCACTTATCATGGCTTTGAATACTTGAAAAGGAGATTTTAAAAGGTTTCCCTATATATCCCTATCTAAAACTTGGGTCGGCAATTTTTGCCCCACCCTGGTCCTGGGGGTCATGATTTGAACAATTTTAAATCTTCACTACCTGAGGATAATTTTACATGAGTTTCATCTTTCCTGTCTCAATGGTTCTTGAGAAGATTTTTAAAGATTTTTCCTATATATTCCTATGCAAAACTTTGATCGGCCATTTTGGCCCCACCCTAGCCCTGGGGGTCATGATTTGAACAAACTTGAATCTACACTACCTGTGGATGATTCCACATGTGTTTCATCTTTCCTGGCCCAGTGGTTCTTGAGAAGAAAACTTATAAAGAGTTTTCCTATATATTCCTATGTAAAACTTGGGTCGGCCATTTTGGCCCCACACTAGCCCCGGGGGTCATGATTTGAACAAATTTGAATCTACACTTCCTGAGGATAATTCCACATGAGTTTCATCTTTCCTGTCTCAATGGTTCTTGAGAAGATGATTTTTAAAGATTTTTCCTATATATTCCTATGTAAAACTTTGATCGGCCATTTTGGCCCCACCCTTGCCCCGTGGATCATGATTTGAACAAACTTGAATCTACACTACCTGAGGATGATTCCACATGAGTCTCGTCTTTCCTGGCCCAGTGGTTCTTAAGAAGAAGATTTTTAAAGAGTTTTCCTATATATTCCTATGTAAAACTTTGATCGGCCATTTTGGCCCCACCATAGCCCTGGGGAACATGATTTGAACAAATTTGAATCTACACTACCTTAAGATGATTCCACATGAGTTTCATTTTTCCTGGCCCAATGGTTCTTGAGAAGAAGATTTTTAAAGAGTTTTCCTATATATTCCTATGTAAAACTTGGGTCGGCCATTTTGGCCCCACCCTAGCCCCGGGGGTCATGATTTAAACAAATTTGAATCTACACTACCTGAAGATAATTTTACATTAGTTTCATCTTTCCTGGCACAGTGGTTCTTGAGAAGATGATTTTAAAAGATTTTCCTATATATCCCTATGTAAAACTTGTTTCGGCCATTTTGGCCCCACCCTTGCCCCGGGGGTCATGATTTGAACAAACTTGAATCTACACTACCTTAGGATGATTCCACCCTCTTTCCTGGCCCGATGGTTCTTGAGAAGAAGATTTTTTAAAAATGCCATTAATTTTTTTTCAAATTCATAATTATCTCCCCTTGGAAAATGGCGTGGCCCTTCATTTGAACAAACTTGAATCCCCTTTACCCAAGGATACTTTGTAGCAAGTTTGATTGAAATTGGCCCAGTGGTTCTTGAGAAGAAGATGAAAATGTGAAAAGTTTACGACGACGACAACAACGACGACAACGACTACAACGACAGACAACGGACAAATTTTGATCAGAAAAGCTCACTTGAGCCTTCGGCTCAGGTGAGCTAATAATATATATAGTGAAAACGCAAAATTCTTTAAAGAATGAATTTTCATAACTCTGCTTTCTCGCCCCTTTTTAAATGCAGAATTTTACCTTAGCCTGTATAAATACTCATAATTTTTTTTTTGGAAAGAGACTTTCAATATATGCATGATATTGATTAAATAAAATCGTATACTTCACTATAAAATTCCGGCTTGGCCATTACAGCTATGAAGGTCATTGTATTATTTAAATGAGAAGGCGGGACGTATATCAAGCGTTCATTAGTGTGAATACATTAGTGTGTGTTCGAGATGAGTAACTGACACGTAAAAAACCTTCTTATGTTATGCTAGAGACCGACAAAATATAAGCAAAAATTCTTAATAAATTATTTGGCAGGGGTGTTTTTCTACTAAACTTACGAGATATACTGAAAGTTCACTAATACACAATAGAATCTTTAAACAGAGCATACAACACAGGATACACTATTTTTCAAAAACCTTATTTTAAAGGAGATAATTAATCTGTTCAAGATTATTACATTTACTCGTACATGCATAATTAGAATTTATTTTATAGCATAACTCGCAGACACCTATACACGATTTCGCATAGGTGTGATCAAAGCGAAGTGAATAGATTTGTCACATGTTCAATTTGTAAACAAGGTGCTTGTACTAAAGAGACAAGTATCCGTGATTTTGCACCTTCTTGGAAAATAATAAGTGAGCGCAAGACTGTTCCGATTTTTTTCATGTATGTAAATGATAAGTATAACTCTTTACACTGATGATAAAAATGACAACTTGAAACATCCATGCGCTCATATAAAAATTCGACCTGCAAAATGGGGGTGTGGCCTAAAGTGTACAAGAAATTGATGTAAACAACGTACCCCTGCTATATTAATCAGATATATAAACTTATTACAGTGCATGAAAGTAAAAATTAAATTGAAATTAATAAACTACAATGTTGATGGAAAGATTGAGACAAAAATATGTAGAAATTCTATAGAATTCCATAGAATTCTAAAATATGTAGAATTCTTTCTGCTCCGGTTTGTGAAACAAAATTAATACAAACAGTCAAAGCTATGATTAGGAAAGGGTGCCTCTTCGAGAATTGTGAATTTTATGGCCCAAGGGTCAGGGGTTCTGGTGCTAGAGAGGGTACTGTATACTTTATGTGTACAAAAAATAATGTATTCAAAATTTAGCGCAATCACCAGGTATGGAGTGGTTGGCGTAGTCTTGAATTAGCGCAACACATGTGGCTAGTATTATCTAGTAAAAATGCATTATTTCTTTAAAAATCTTCTTCTCTGCTCCTGGCTGATAAATAAACATGTATAGTTATGATGAAGAAGGACCCCTCTTTAAAATTATGAATTTAATACCCACAGGATCAGGGGTTTTAGTTTTAGGGTGGGGCTCTATTGATTACATTGTAAATAGTAAAAGCTAGAGGTACAGTGAGCAATGAGCTCACTAAATGATACCCCTGCCTCCCATAAGGTTATAATGGCAAAGTCCGTTTTTCGCCGTGGGTGGGAAACCCAAAATATGTCGGATCAAAAAGTAAAATAAGAGGTGCGCAATTCGCAATTCAAAAGAGAACGCAGTTCGCAAATCAAAATTTTAACTTAACCTTTGTGGTCTGAAATTATGAGGGTGGGGTACTAGGGGTCAGATACCACTTCTATGAAAAAAATGGTGATAATACCATCTCTAGTTTCCGAGATATGGCCCTCCAGTTTTTAGCCCTACTATATAATACTATACGAATAAACATCGGGCTCGGGGACATTGAAGTCACCTACCTTAGGGTCTGAAATTTTGAGGTTGGGATACAAGGCGTCAGATACCACTTCTATGAAAAAATGGTGATGGTACCATCTCTAGTTTCCGAGATATGGCCCTCCAGTTTTTAGCCATATTATATAATATTATACGAATAAACATCGGGCTCGGGGACATCGAAGTCCCCTACCCTGGGGTCTGAAATTTTGAGGGTGGGGTACTAGGGGTCAGATACCACTTTTTTGAAAAAATGTTGATGGTACCAGCTCTAGTTTTTGAGATATGGCCCTCCAGTTTTTAGCCCTACTATATAATACTATACGAATAAACATCGGTCTCGGGGACATCGAAGTCCCCTACCCTGGGGTCTGATATTTTGAGGATGGGGTATTAGGGGTCAGATACCACTTCTATGAAAAAATGGTGATAATACCATCTCTAGTTTCCGAGATATAACCCTCCAGTTTTTAGACCTACTATATAATACTATACGAATAAACATCGACACAATTTTGAGGGTGGGGTATTAGGGGTCAGATACCACTTCTACGAAAAAATGGTGATGGTACCAGCTCTAGTTTTTGAGATATGGCCCACCAGTTTTTAGCCCTACTGTATAATACTATACAAACATCGAAGTCCCCTACTCCAGGATTTGAAATTTTAGGATAGGCTACTAGTTGTTAGTTACCACTTCTGTGAAAAAATGGTAGTGGTACCATATTTATTTCTGAGATATGGCTCACATGTTGATACATACTGTTGAGAATTATGCAATTGCTTTAACTTATTTGACCTTGACATGTCCGTTGACCTCGACCACACTTTACATAAATTAGTGTTTAGCTAAGTTTTAAAGAAATCATTCAAGATATTTTTTTCGAACTTCATGCACGGATCCATAATGACGAGAGCTTTTCAATTGCATCAACATTTTAGACGTTTCTTTGACCATTCCTTTGACCATGACCTCATTTTTCTTAACGTAATGTTTTGCTTAGTTTGAAACACACCTTTCAATGTGGTTTTATCAAACTTCACATGTTGATACATGTACGTACTGATGCAACTGCATCAAACTTTTTGAGCTTGACCCTTTCTTAACCTTGACCACACTTTTCTCAATAAGTTTTTAGCTAAGTTTTAAAGAAACCATCCAAGAATTTTTTATCAAACTTCATATACTGATGAGAACTATTCAACTGCTTCAACAATTTTGACCTTTGACCTTTCCTTTGAGCTCACTTTTCCAAAATTAGCGTCAAACTTAATATGCTGATACATACTGATGTAAACATTTCAACTATATCAACATTTTGACCTTGACATTTCATTTGAACTGGACCTCACTTTTATCAAATTGTTTTTATGTCAATTTCAAAGAAAATATTCATAATGTTTTTTTTTAACTTTATTTGCTGATACATACGGATGAGAACTTTTCAACTGTATCAAAAGTTTTTGACCATGACCTTTGCTTGACCTTGACCTCCCTTCTCTTAAATTAGTGTCAAACTTCATATGGTGTAACATACTGATGTAAGCAATTCAACTGCATCGACATTATTGACCTTGATCTTCCATGTTACCTTTGATCTCACTTTTCTTAAATAAGTGTCAAACTTCTTATGCTGATACATGTACATACTGATGTAAGCAATTCAACTGCATCACTTTTCAAGATATTCTAAACAAATTTCATACAAATTTTCATGTTACATTTCTAATATACCTTCAGCGGGGCATTCATGTCCTATGGACATATTTCTATTTTCTTCGTGTGACATTAAACGTGCACAAAACACCTTGAATAAAGATCACTTCAAACCCTCAAGTCATAAGTTATCTTTGTATAAAAGAACAAGATGTATTTGTGAAACACTGATGCCCCCGTATGGTAACATAGTGAAGATTAAACGTTTCTTAGATGCAAAGTTAATACATTGGTACCCAAAGTAGGGTCTGCTAACTAGAAATGTAAAAGATGAAAGCCCTATTACAATCTGTTCCCAAGTTATGGCCACGCTAAAGTTTTTTCACAAGTACAGAAATCTTTACGATCAAGGTCAGAAGGTCAAGGTTATTAGTATCCAAAGAAAGGTCTTTCCACAAAGATCCCATGTTTGAAGTATGGAAGCCCTAACCCTAACCATTCAAAAGTAATGGCCAAGGTTAATGTTTTTTCATAAGTCCGGAAATCTCCAAGGTCAAAAGGTCAAGGATATTGGTATCCAATAAATGCTTTTGCTACAAAGAATACATATGTGAAAAATGGAAGCTCTAGTCCTAACCGTTCAAAAGTTATGGCCAAAGTTAATTTTTTTTTAAAAGTAGGTCAAACTCTAATGTCAAGGTCAAAAGATATAAGGTCTCTCAATCAAATGAAATGTCTTGTCACAGGGATTAAATATGTAATGTATGAAAGCAATAGCTCTTACCCTTTAAAAGATATGGTCAAGGTTTATTTTTTGAAGTAAGTCAAACTTCAAAGTCAAAAGGTCAAACCTCTTGATATCCAATAAAGCGTCTTCTTACAAGGAATACATATGTGAAGTATGAAAACTCTAGCCCTTCAAAAGTTCAAAAGTTATTGCCAGGGTTAAAGTTTTTTCATTAGTACGTAAATCTCCAAGGTCAAGGTCAAAAGGTCAAGGTTGGTGAATTCCAGTAAAAGGTCTTGCCACAAGAAATATAAATGTGAAGTATAAATGTCCTGGTATCTACCGTTTAAAAGTTATGGCCAGAGTAAAAATTTGAATTTTTTGTCTAAAAGTGGGTCAAATTCCAAGGTCAAGGTCAAAAGGTCAAATTTGGTGGTACCCAAAGAAAGGTCTTGTCACATGGAAAACACATGTGAGATATGAAAGTCACAGCTCCACTATATCAAAAGTTATAGACAAGGTTAAAGTATTTGCGGACATACAGACAAACAGAGAGACAGACAGACGGAGAGACAGACGGACACGACAAAAACTATAAATCCCCGAAACTTCGTTTACGGGGGCATAAAAAACCACCAAATGTATCCATAAGTAAGATATGGACTATCCACAAATTATGCACTTTTTCTTTTAGTCACATTAAACTTGCACAAAATAATTTGGGTCAAGGTCTTAACACACCGTCAGGCCATAAGCAATCTTTGCTTATGACCTGAATTGTGTACCACATTTGTGTAAAGTGGAAGATTCAGATTTTTTGCATAGGAACTATAATTATCAACCTTTTCTTAAAGTTGAACTTGAACTTGCACAAATGTACTTTAAGTCAAGTCATGGCACAACCTCAGGTCATAAGCAATCTTAGTGTAAAATGGGAACTCACTAAATGTATACAAGCGGACAAGTTAATTCGTATATACACCCCCAAAACTTCGTTTGGTGGATTAAAAGATGATAGAGAAAACTTATGGCTTATACAAATTATTTTTTCAGTTAACAAGTTAACAAACCTACCGGGTAGTCCTTTCATGCGGTCAATCCATATACAGTCACTTTACCAGTAACGAATCGGTTTCTAGTTACGTCTTACACACAACATCTTTGAATTTCCAAATTTTTTGTTGTTGTTGTTCTTTAATTTGTATTTCTAAGCTTTTCAAATAGGTGGTACAAAAATTACAAAAATATGATTGGTATAGGTACAGAGCTGTAAAAAATAACACCCCCCCTATTTTTAGGTCACCTGAGTAAACTCAGGTGACCTATTGCTATCACTTTTCGTCCGTCGTCGTTCGTCGTGCGTCGTGCGTTAACATTTGAACATTTTCAGCTTCTTCTCTGAAACCACTGAACCAGTTTTAACTAAATTTGGCATATAGCATCTATGGGTAAAGGGGAACAAAAATTTTGAATTTCATGGTCCCTGGCCCCCCTGGGGCCTTGGGGTGGGGCAAAAACCACTAAAATTAGTGCAATCTTTAAAAATCTTCTTCTTTACTCCTGGACATCAAGCGGTCAAAGTGTTTGCATGATTGTAATCAGCATTGAGTCCTCTACCAAAATTGTGAAATTCATGGCCCCGGGGTCATGGGTTCTAGTGCTAGGGCGGGGCTAAATAAGTATATGGTGAAAATGCATTTTTTCTTTGAAAATCTTCTTCTCTGCTCCTGGGTATTAAATAAACCTACGAAGTACATAGTTATGATGAGCAAGAGTGCCTCTACCAAACTTGTGAATTTTATGGCCCCAGGGTTAGCGGTTCTGGTGTTAGGGCAGGGCTCTATAGATTATAATAGTGTAAATACATGAATTCTTTGAAAATCTTCTTCTCTGCTCCTGGGTATAAAATAAACTAAGTAAGTGCATATTTATGATGAGCAAGAGTGCCTCTACCAAAATTGTGAATTTTATGGTCCCAGGGTCAGGGGTTCTGGTGTTAGGGCGGGGCTCTATAGATTATATAGTGAGATTACATGAATTCTTTGAAAATCTTCTTCTCTGCTCCTGGGTATTAAATAAACTAAATAAGTGCATAGTTATGATGAGCAAGAGTGCCTCTACCAAAATTGTGAATTTTATGGCCCCATGGTCAGGGGTTCTGGTGTTAGGGCAGGGCTCTATTGATTATAATATATTGAAATACATGAATTCTTTGAATAAAATTCTTTTCTGCTCCTAGGAATGAAATAAACTAATTACATAGTTATGATGAGCAAGAATACCTCTTCCAAAATTGTGAATTTTATGGCCCTAGGGTCAGGGGTTCTAGTGGCTCTATTGATTATATAGTGAAAATACATTAAATCTTTGAAAGTTTTCTTCTCTGCTCCTTGGTATTAAGCAGATGAATTACCTATATGGTTATGATGAGCAAGGGTCCTAATCTTTCAGAATTGTGAATTTCAAGGCCCCAGGGTCAGGGGTACCATAAAAGAGGGGGGGGGGGTTGTACTTATATACTGAAACTGAATGAATTGTTTGAAATCTGCTCCTTGGTATTAATCAAATATTTTTGAAAAGCAAGGGTGCCTTTTCAAACATTGTGCAATATGTGGATCTAGGCCTAAGGGTCAGGGGTTCATGTGTGATTGGGGCATTACTGATCATGCTGAATACTACTGATTACTTGAAATTCATTTTTTGTTCCCCTACCCTGCCTATGGGTATTAAGTAAACAAACTAAGCAACTGCTAAGTGTTTTGTTATGATGATCAATGGTGCCTCTTTCAAAATTGTGAATGCCATAGCATCTGGCTTAAAACATGAATCAAATTCAATCACTGGAAAGTTGTTGCATAATGCTCAGGTGACCTATAAGGCCCATGGGCCTCTTGTCCTTGTTTCGAATCGATTTCTCAGTATTGATTCATGTTGCTGACTTAATAAATAAACTCGGTGGATCGAAATTATTGTAGAAATATATCTTAAAGAAGATTCTACATTTAGTGTATTAGCATTGTTGATTTAAATGATTTTTTTTCTAAAACTAAACAATATGAAAAATGTAGCATTTTATGAGAAACTTTTAGTGACATGCGTTATTAATATTAAATCAACTATCTCTGGGACGTAATTTTCATGGAATATCTTTGCTTGTATATTGTTTTTTATAGTATTTTCACTCCTCTCAGCTTTCCTTGTTTTTGCATCCCGTAAAACGGCATTTTTCGTTCTTCGAAAAACCGTTATCCGTAACTAAGAAAACAAAACATGGTTAGTTTGGATGTTAAAATTTCATTCAAAAGTCAATTATTGTTTAATTAAACATTCTATCTTATTATATTTTTACTTAATATTGATGACATACTCAATATGGATTGACAACATATCGGAAAAAAATATTTAGATGTTATTGTTTACACACTTTTGTTTTCTTTTTGTTTATACATATTTACCTTTATGTAATCAATTAATTTTTAGCTGATATATTTTTGTTAAATAACATATATATACGAAATGACTATAGTTAAAATGAAATTTCAGAAGTGAATAACATTACAATTATTGAAATAAAATATTTTTAAAAAAAATCAAAATATTCACACCTAAACAATCGGAAAACAAACTCGAGGTTGTTTTTTTTTATTCAATTTCTGACGTAAATACAGAGACAATGCGATTGACTTTTAACAAGTATCACATGTGGAAACTAAACATAGTTTCGTATAAAATCCAGGGGGTTTTCCAAACAGAAGAATGACAAAATGGTTTGTCTGCTATTTAAAGGAATGGAGAAGATATATTCCACATGTCGAGCCCGATATTTATTCGTATAGTATTATATAGTAGGGCTAAAAACTGGAGGACACTAAAGATGGTACCATCACCATTTTTTCATAGAAGTGGTATCTGACCCCTAATACCCAACCCTCAAAATTTCAGACCCCAAGGTAGGGGACTTCGATATCACCAAGCCCGATGTTTATTCGTATAGTATTATATAGTAGGGCTAAAAACTGGAGGGCCATATCTCGGAAACTAGAGATGGTACCATCACCAATTTTTCATAGAAGTGGTATCTGACCCCTAGTACCCCACCCTCATAATTTCAAACCACACAGGTTAAGTTAAAATTTTGAATTGCGAACTGCGTTCTAGAATCTGAACGCCGATTTAGAGATGGGTACCTTAAAGCGTAACAGACAGACAGAAAGACAGACAGGCGGACGGACATACCGATCACTGTATACCCTCCCACTTTTCAAGCGGGGGGGGGGGTTAAAAAAAATTAAAGCTTCTCTGCAACTGGGCATTAAGCAGATACACTACATATTCAGATATGATGATTAACAGTCCCATCAGAATTGTGAATTTCTAGGGGTGCCATAGATGAAGGGGTGGGTTTAATTATATACTGAACATGAACTAATGCTTTGAAATCTGTGCTCCTTGGAATTTGTCAAACATTTTTAATGAGCAAAGATGCTTTTTCCAATGAAACATATAGAGATAACGAACAGAGTTCAAGATCAATAGTCCATAAAAGAATACAAAAATGGGCAGATCAAACACATACCTCAAAAACATCAGAGGTGGGATCAGGTGCCATGGTGGAAGAGTGAGGATCCCCTGCTGACCGGGCAAACTCGCCGAGTGCTCCTTGTCATGATCGGGAAATAACGGCCGGGAAAATTCGTCGTCAATTCAGTGTATAAATAATTGACTAACAATAAGTATTAAAACATCAGTCAGCATTTGACTCAATGATAAGTTGTATTTGCTGACAAGGTCATTGCATCGACCATAGAATTTACGAAATGATGTCTTTAAACGAGACTGCTGGTATTCTTGTTTCATCAACTTGTTGTCAGTAAATAACTTCGTTTTAGAAATTATTCGAATGCAGAACATGCTCTTGCGTATCGAATCAACAGACATATATAAACTCCGTATTTAGGTGAAGAAGGTATAATTGCTGTATGGGAAGTCGACGATAAAAAAAGTTAAGTATTATGAAATGTGTGGATTTAGGATCAAGGGTAGCTGTTGTTGGGTTCGGGCACTACTAATTATGATATCTTCTGAGTCAAAGGTGCAAAGAGCTAATGCTTAGGATAGGTCCTAACTTATAACCCTTTGGACACTTATTTTCAACTTTGTCACGGGGTACCTTTGACCTTATGACTCCAATTTATACTTAAACTAAAGTTGTGACAATTAAACAAGAGAGATAATCAGGTAAATAAAACCAGAAGCACTGGTTGCTGAAAAATCTTCTCAAGAACCACGGAGCAAATTCTCACCAAACTTACACTTTAGAATGAGGATATTTTGAAGATTAAGACTTGTTTATGGCATCACCTTTGGACAAAGGGCGCTGTCTCAAGATCACTTCAAAGAGGACCAAAAATTACATTTAATTAAAAGGTTGATATGTTGCTACTATGAAGAACATGATCATCAAATCTTGTCAGTTGGTGCATTTTAGGATTTCATATCATGTTGACTCAAAATAAAATCTTTTTATTTATGCTGACATTTCATTTCAGATTTATTTGGAGGTATATTTTGGACACTTTAGTCCTATGTTCATTAAACTTTGTCAATTTTGGTCCTCGGATTACGTAAAAATCAGGTCACATTGACTTTCTTTTTGAACTTTTTAAATATATTTAAGGTGTGTCATTCGTGTTTGATATATCAAGGATTTTTTGAAAAGTATATTTTGGATAAGTACGCATATAGAGTGACTCAAAATCGCAGAGAAAATAAGGGGTCAGTGTTCATCTCACTGATCTACGGTACAATGAAGTTGACCTTTTTGCACTTAATTTTTAACTCTTTGGTATATTACTTTAACCTTTATCATATTTTATCAGATGTAACCTTGGCAATAATTATGATTTCATTTTACGTAAAATATTTTGAATAATATTTATCATTGAATAAATCTTGCAAATTAATGCGCTTAAATTATTGTGTGACCTTTTTGCACATAAAAGTAACATATTTGGGGTATTAAAAAACTAAATAGGCAATAAAACATTTTCTTAAATTAAGCTTTTTATGACTTAAGTGCTGATCAGTCACAAGTATCGATTACTTTAATATAATAAAAGAAAAAGCTGGGGTCAGTGATGTTAATTCCAGGCGAAAAATGGTGTAAATTTTATCTTGACTTATTTGACATATCTTCATTTTTTGGCAAAGTTTGTTGAAGGAAGGTGTAAAACCTGTTCTAAAAATATAAATTAAGACCTACGTTAAATATTCCCAGCAATAACAAAATGGAAAATATTCTCCAAGTAAAGGTTTGTGAGGCTAAAGTTCCAAAATATTAAATCGTTATTTATTTCTGAATTTTATAGCTATATATTCAAATATCTCAGTTTATACGGTCTAATCCGAAGAACTGGTCTCAACGTTCCAAGTTGGATTCGAACCCGCGACTTAAGGATCTACTCCTTACTTCGCGACTCTAGAGCAGACACTCTAACCACTGCGCCACGCGGGCGACTTGGGTCTTGAAAGAACGTAAAAAAAGTATGTCACTACGATACTTATTGGAATATAATTGTATTTATGTGCAACATAAAGTAATTTATACCATCTCTGTTAGTCTATTGTTATGAGAGAATTTTTCCGGAATTTCAGATGCCGCGATGAATTCTTGATACTATATTATATTTGTAACTTGATCTTGTTTATCCAGACCTAGTTAGAATGATCTAACTGTGTCTCGGTACAAGCCCCACCACAGTTAGAATATGTCCCATATACTTGCAATGTAGCAAATCGGAGCAGATCCAATTAATTTTCTCAGCGTCTTTCTCTCGCTTCGAATTTACATGCCATGTTTACATTCGGAACTCTCTAGATTGTAGGTAGTAAATGCACTGAGTTATAGTGAGTACGAGTTATCGCCCATGTTTCTTTTGCTACATTACGAATACACGGAACGAATTCTATCGTTAAACCGGGTCCTTAGGACAAAATCATTTTGTTCTATCTAATCCAGACCGCGCTTTCTGATGGAAATAATTTTAATTTGATTTCGTGACTCGTGTGAGTATCTGAATTGATTTACATCTTCTTTAATCGTTGACTGGGCTTAAAAAGTTGACCGCTACCCAATATTTTTAAACTCTGTTTACAAAACACTGCAAGTACATTAGCTGATTATATCAAAACATTGAACATTCTGATTGTGATAGTGAACCATTGTGGCTACGACGTGGTAGGGGTGGGACGATACACACATCTTGCGATACGATACGTATCTCGATATATTGACACGATACGATACGTATCTCGATATTATGATAAATTAAAAAACTATTCCAAATAATAAGTATTTTTTTTGTCTAGACATTAAATCAACAAATTATTCTACATCAAATCATGTTAACTTTGCTTTGAAATTAATACTTGAAGTTCATCAATTTCATTGACTAAAACTGAACAAAACAATGATACATGTACATACTATTATTAAGGTCTTCCGTTGGAAACGGAAGACCTTCTACTGATTCTGATGATTAAGATTATTAAGGTCTTTCGTTTCCAACGGAAGACCTTCTACTGATTCTGTTGGTAAAGATTATTAAGGTCTTCCGTCTTCAGCGGAAGACCTTATTGTTATTCGTAGGTTTCTTTTTCACTTTTATTAAGGTCTTCCGTCTTCAGCGGAAGACCTTCTTGTTATTCTTAGGTTTCTTTTTCACTTTTATTATTCTTTTTTTTCTTACCGATTTTGTGCATGCGATTTCTTAAAAACGGCACGATGGATTTCCATGAAACTTTCAGGACTTATGTTACATTACTTGAACCTTATGCATTTTTTTCCGATTTGATGACGTCACTTCCGGTTTGGAGATATTGTCGATTTTATGATTTTTGAAGGGTCAGGTTGTCCGCAGACTTTCTCAATAATGGCTCAAGATAGAAACATGAAACTTTCAGGTATAATAGACCAAAGTCTGTGGATATGTATAACGTATTTCATTTTTATCGAAAGTGCCGCACGTCGGCGCTCGCTATGGCCCGAAAATAGACGTATCACGAATTTCAAAATTTTTAACACTTTTTCGAAGATATCTTTTTACCTAGAAATATTTTGTTAAGACATATAGAACAAAAGAAGTGTAGAATTCCATAATCTTTCAAATGATATCTCGAAAAAGGGCTGGCCCCTGAAATTAGGGGCCTAGAGGGGCCAAAACTTTTTTCTTTATATCTCAAAATCTGTATAGAATTTGTAATACGTCAAAGAAGCAAAGTTGTTCAAAAGGTCAACCGTAATCTATTGGCGTCGTCAAAATTCGTCCGACGACGTCACTTCCGGCCAAACCGGAAGTAGTCGGAAAATGCGTATTTTTGCCGTTCTTGACAACTTTTTGGGTAACAAATGTCTCTGAGAGCATAAAAATTAATTTTCCGTCCATCGTCGTCACTTCCGGTCAGACCGGAAGTAGCAAAAATGGCTTATTTTTGCATTAATTAACATAGATTTAGATGTTTCAAGCTATTTTTGGGCGTTATTTGGCATTTTTGTTAAAAATAAACTCTACTTCCGGTCAAACAGGACGGAAGACCTACTCGTTGCTTTGCAACGAGCTTTGCTCTAGTTAAGGTCTTCCGTCTTCAGCGGAAGACCTTACTGTTATTCTTAGGTTTCTTTTCCACTATTTTTATTAAGGTCTTCCGTCTTCAGCGGAAGACCTTACTGTTATTCTTAGGTTTCTTTTCCACTATTTTTATTATTGTTTTTTTTTTCTTACCGATTTTGTGCGCGCGAGTTCTCCCGAAAATAGTCCTATCATGACTTTTAAAATTTTTAACGCCTTTTCTATGATAACTTTTTACCTAGAAATATTTTGTTAAAACATATAGAACAAAAGAAGTGTAGAATTACACAATCTTTCAATTGATATCTCAAAAAAAGGGCTGACCCCTAAAATTAGGGGTTTAGAGGGGCCAGCAGTATTTTCCTGATATCTCAAAAAGTATTGACAATTTGTTAAGCATCATAGAAGAAAAGTTGTTCAGAATAACAAATAGCAGATGCGGAGATCATTCAAAGTAGTTAAAATGGCGTCACTTCCGGTCAGACCGGAAGTATTTGTAAATGGCTCGTTTTTGCACACTTAACCGTAAATGTCTAACAATCTCGATCTCATCATCTTCAGAATTAGACGGAAGACTTATTTGTTGCTTTGCAACAAGCTCGTCTAGTTATTATTGTTTTTTTTCTTACCGATTTTGTGCACGCGATTTCTCGGAAACGGCTCGATCGATTTTCATGAAACTTTCATGACTGAAGGAACATCAATCAAACCTGGTATATAATTTTTTATTTTTATGACGTCACTTCCGGTTTCGAGATTTCCGCGATTTAGTGATTTTCAGAGGGTCACATTGTCCAGCATTTTTCTCAAAAGTGCTCTTAGACAGAAACGTAAGATTTTCAGCGATGATAGAGCAACATGTGCTGATATGACACACACCTTTCTTATTCTCCGGAATTGCAGCACGTTGGCGCTCGCTATGGCTCGAAAAAAGACTAATCGGGAATTTAGAAATTTTTCACACATATTTGGCAATATCTTTTCACACGTTATTATTTTGTAAAGACATATAGAACAAAAGTTGTGAAGAATGTCACGATCTTTCGAAAAATATCAATGATAAGGGACTGGCCCCTATAATAAAGGGCCAAAAGGGGCCAAAAGTTTTTCCTTTATATCTGAAAAAGTGTTTAGAATTTGTAATACGTCAAAGAAGCAAAGTTGTTCAAAATATCAAGCTTTATCTAATGGCGTCGTCAAAATACGTCCTGCTACTTCACTTCCGGTCAAACCGGAAGTAGTCAAAAATTGCATATTTTTGTAGTTCTTGACAGATTTTTGGATATCATATGTCACTGGAAGCTTAAATCTTAATTTTCGGTCCGTCGACGTCACTTCCAGTCAAACCGGAAGTTGCCAAAAATGGCTTAATTTAGCAATAATTAACATAGATTTGGAGGATTAAACCATTTTGGGACTTCATTACTCTTTATTTTTTTTAAATGAAAGCTACTTCCGGTCAAACAGGACGGAAGACCTACTCGTTGCTTTGCAACGAGCTCGGCTCTAGTTAGGGTCTCCGTCTTCAGCGGAAGACCCTTCTATTATTCTTATGTTTCTTTTTCAATTTTCTTATTAGGGTCTTCCGTCTCAACGGAAGACCCTACTATTATTCTATTGTTTCTTTTTCACTTTTATTAGGGTCTTTCGTCTTCAGC
>PRKT01001370.1:72059-92613 GCA_003671525.1 Saccostrea glomerata | reverse complement strand
TTATTCAAAGAATTGGATTGTATTGCTTTAATATACAGTATGTATGTTGCAAGCAATAAGAGATTTTTAGTTATGTTAGACATTCGATCAAATAATTTTGATTACTAAATAAGCTGTTTTCTTCTTGAAATCAAAGACTTTATCGAGGACGTTTTATAATCTTTTTTAAAATCATATCATGAACAGTGCCGAAATATTTTCTCTTTTCATAGTATGTTAGAAAACAATCTTGATCTTTGAAATTGTTTAAGCTTGTGTGAATTCAGCCAGTTGTTCGTTGTCTTGTTACACTAGCCAGGGAACGGTCCACCACAGCAAGGACACAAATAACACATTAAACAGCATAACCTAGGATTTGGAACATTGCAACATGGTCCTTCGTCTGAAATGGACAAGGCGAATGTAAAAGGGATCCTTTTCATATTTAATGTATTGATTTCATTCAACGATTTGTATCAAGAAGATTAAATATTGTTCGTCATGTTTCAACCAAAATATACGAGAGGGCAACAATTTCTTTATAGAACAATTTTATTTAGGCAATTCTTAAACTTGAGACACTGATCATTAAGGCTTCCTAAGAAAACCCTTTGATCCATTGAATGAAGTAAGCGTTAGTTCAGTTCTATTCATAATTGAACAGAAAAGGATATTTTTCATACGCACATTTTTAAATAATTGATTCCCTATTTGATCTGAATCTTAATTTCTTTTAATGATTTATCAAAAACAGTTGTTACAAGAAATGAAAAAGTCTTATCTCTAAATTCATTATTATATCTAAATATCAAAAATATCTAAGAAAATAATATTTGAATATAACGTTTTGTCTTGAATCTAAAATAAAAATCAATTATTTGCAAAAGAGAGCAAAATTAACAAAAAAAAGCTTCATATTTGAATTTGTCTACCTACTTTCAGGAAAACTTTAACATGAGCTCATGGTAGTTTGAATATTAATATCTATTAATAATTTCTATATTATATTTCTATATATTGCAATAGCATACACTCATTGAAACGTGAATAATATTTTCAAACAGTTCTTCATAAAAATTGTATAAAAATGAAAAATGTTTTTAAGCTCTGAACTCCCAAGCAAGAATACAAATTTCAAAGTGCTTATCTTAATGAAATGAACTATATTTTTCTCAAACGACCTTTCTTTTGAAAGTTTAGCGTAATTGGTAAACACATAGCAGTTAATTAAAACGTAAATCGTTCTTAGTGTTGAGTTTTACAATTAACAGTTTTCTTCCGTACATGACGACCTTAAGAATGATCCTATACATTTTATGAAACAATATTTTTTTTATGTCTCAAAATCAAAAATAGTCTTATTATGCAAAAAAACTAAATTATTCAGAAATACTATTATTCATATTTTAATCCCCCAGCTGGGTAAATTGTCAACTTAATGTTTAGACAGTATAAAGTGACTATATTATTTTACATTGAGATAAATAAATATATAACACATACCTTCGGAAAGCCTCTGTCCTAAGCAGCATGTTGCAGAATACATGCTAATTCAAAGAAGATGAACAAGCTAGACTTGTTCATTATGAGCAACATAATGGAATGAGCGACAATTTTCAGGAAAAAATGCCGTTTATATTATTTCAGTGTAACCTTGTAAAGGTTTTTTTGATGTTGTTAAGATATTTTCTATCATTATGTGATGTATGAAAATGGAAATTCTAAATGAAGTGATCAATTAACCTAATTTTTTTTAAAGGAAAGTCCGGCTAAATGGATTTTTAAAAACATTTTAAAAAAGGAAATTCTACATGAAATGATGAATTAAACAAAAACCTTCGAATTAAAACAAAATCTATGAAATAGGTAAAATGTCAAATGCAGCCGTACATAACAGAAAACTTTTTAATTTTTTATATTTAGAATGATTTATTGCCGTAAAACCTATTTTTCTCATTTCAATGTACTTTTTCTAGTAATGGTTCTCACAACGAGATAACGTAAGTTTGACAAATCGCACTGTAAAAGAAAAACCGATCAAAATACATTGGTTGTTTCTTTTTCATTTAATCAGTCATGTTTTCGGCCGAAAGAATATTATAAAAGATATGAATTTCTTCAACATCTGAAGCAGTAACATGACCATAAAGCGTGAAAACACGGAGAGTTTTACATGGAGTACAATTTTTAGACTACTTTTACTTAATGCATATGTGTAATAAGACAATTATTTGTCCAAAACATTCATGTTTACTTCATTGTATCTGTTCTTCAGGGGTTTCTTTCATAAATAAAAAAATAACCAAATGAAAGCAGTGGCTTTTAACTCGACATTTAGATATATCGACGACGCATTGTCAATCTAATTAGCAATTGTAATTTCCATTCATATGTCGATATATCCTAAGAAGCCTGAGATATTAGATACTACATAGTCTGACACAAATGTTTCATATATCAGTCTATATTTTACTTGAAAAGACAGTTTTGATAATCTAACAACAAAGCTCTATGATAAAATTGATGGTTTTAACTTTTCTATCGTCCACTTCCCTTACTTATGCAGCAAATAAATATACCTTCGTCAATTGCATACGGTATTTATGTATCTCAGTTCAAAATCGATGTAAATTATTGACAAATAAGTTGAAGAAACAAGAATATCAGCAGTCTCGTTTAAGGATGGGTTCTTTTCCTATTTCTTATGATTGCAGAATCTTGATTTTCTGAATACTCATTATTCAAAAAATAATAATTTGTTTATTTTTCTTCTTTATTGGTAAAATATTTATAGCTCAAGTAAAAAGATAACGGCGTAGGTGGTGGCCTAATCGGTAGCGCGTTGGACTACAAATCAGGGTCGTTAGTTCGCTCCCGAATATGGGCGCTGTCGGATTTTCTTACGAAATAACAACCGTGTACTATTTCCGCATAGTATGCTGTCGGATTTTCTTAAGAAATAACAACCGTGTACTATTTCCGCATAGTATGCTTACGCTATCTAAATCCTTATAGAACAGTATGCAAGAACAGTTGAGTATGGGTTATTGAAGACAAACTGTTTTGACAGGAAGCAAAATGATACAAAATAGTAGCAGACCAAACATGGACCTCCAAAACATCAGACGTGCGATCAGGTGCTGAGAAGAAGTGAGTATCCCCTGCCAACCGGTCACTCACGCCGTGTGCTCCTTGTCATAATCTGGAAATAACGGAATATCCGTCTTCAATTAAGTGTATAAATAATGGATTAACAATAACCTTTAAAAAACGCCAGTTAGCCTTTGACTCAATGAAAAAATGTGTTTGCTGAAAAGGCCATTGTACCGACCATAGAACTTATGGAATGGTGACTTTAAAGGATACTGCTGATATTCCTGTTTCATCAACATATTTGTCAATAATTTACTTCTTCGACATTGTACTAACGCAGAGAATTTTCTTGTATATCGAATCAACTGAGTTTTGTGAGCTCCGTATGCAGTTGATTAAGGTATATATTGCTGCATAAGTAAGAGAAGCTAACGTTAGAGAAGTTTAAGTCATCACCTTTATTATAGCTTGCTTGATTGTTAGATTACCGTTAAGTTTTTTTAAAGTAAAATACGAATCCAAATATGAAACAGATGTGTCAGACAATGTGGTACATGTATCTAATTTATCTCAATCTCACTGGCCTGGGTATATCGTATCAACAAAGAATGGAAATTACTAACCTTAATTGGCAATACGTCGTCGATATAACTAAAAGTCTAGTTGAAGGCCACAGCACGTGTTTTCTGTTTTTCAGGCATAGAATTTTCCCCACGTTCTGCTTCATAAAATTTCTTTTTTCTCAATATGTTCAAACTCCTAACATATTTAAGAAATATTTAGAATTTCACCGAGATATTTCATGAAGTCGGACACATAAGCAAATTCAATGGCGTTTAAAGTGCATTACATTAGATTATATCCCACTCCAACTTTATGTTATATCCCGATGAATCTCTAAAAATGATATGGTTTGTGTAAAGACGAATAATGACCCCCATCGAATAATGACCCGGGGATCATTTTTCAACGACAAAAAATGACCCCCACCCGTACAAAAAAAAATCATTTTTTGTAGAAAAAGAGTCCTAGGGGGTGAATACTCGAGCAAGTGAAGTGCGTCTGCTCTACTCAATTGCTACACCCAAACTGACCACTTAACAGCACGGGATTTAAAACCCGCCAAGTAAATTCTACTGAACAGATAAAATATTATGGAACACAGTTATAGCATTTAAATAAGTTATTTACAGAGCGAAAACTTGTATATTAAATTATATTGAACAATGTTTGGACGTTAATTGTGACACACCTCCCCTGTTCAAATAAGTACGAAGTACTTTTACAGCTCAACAATTAACGTATGAAGTAAAAAGACTTTTCCTTTACACTATATACATTTTTTTTTTACTTTTTCCATTAAGATAAAATAATAAAAACACTGTTCTTATTGTAAACTTATTACTGACTGTCACTGATTCACTCCTGTCGACTCAAATAATCAGCTCAAACGTTTTCCTTTCCCCTTCTTGCGATAATACGGAATCTATAGGGCTGAAGGAGTAGTGCCCACCTCATAAGTCTGGAATTTACCAGTTTTGTCCGGTTAAGATACACCAATGGATGGTGGTCGGTCTCCAACACGAACTCCTTACCATAGAGATATCGGTGGAATTTCTGGACCGCCCATACAATACCTAACCATTCCTTCTCAATGGTAGCATAGTGTTCCTCACTCAGTTTCCACTTCCGGCTTGCATAAGCTACGCGGGTATGTTAAGGTAGCACATGGATCAGAATTCAGCGAATTAACACTTTTTTATAATTATGTAACACTAATAAATTGGAAAAGTCAAGGATAAAACTTTTGCTATAATTATGTATTCTATAGACTTCAATGGAACTTATACTTCAGTAAGCGCTTCACCATGACGTCACCACGTGATGTCTATAATTAGAAAATATGCCTTAATGAAAAAGTAAAAAGTTCAACACTCCCCCGGGGATATTAAGTTTTAATTGGTAATAATAGTTATGTAAAAACATCTCTGTACCATGAAAAGTGCTGCTAGAGTCCTACTGTCCCATCACAGAAATAATTATTAAACACTTTCGGACGAAACCTTCCCAGAATTTTTACATTTTTTTCATAACATCGAAAAAAAATGCATCAATTCCCGTAAACCATACGATTCTAGCAGCACTTTCCAAAAACAATAGAACAAGAACTTTAGATGGAAACAAAAATTAAGTTTCAAGGTATGCGACGTAGTGTTGAACTTTTGCATCTTTTTTGTTACAAACGACAGAGGAAAGGCTGATCGGCAAGTAAATACCCTCCCTGCTTTAATTTTACGAAGAAATTGAAGAATTATATTACCATACCTTATTCATAAGCTTTATTCCCACATGGATCACACATGATATTCCTTCTAAATGCTTTTAAACTCCGATTTCTAGTGTTTGTTTACATGAAATCTCGTTACGTTTCACTTTCACTCGGCTACTGCATGATCAACAGTTATGACGTCACGGGTTTGGTATTTAACCCTTGTAATAACTACAGAGGCCCAGTAACGACAAATTTCTGTTATATTAAGCCTATGCATACGCAGCACAGTTAAGGTTACAAATGGAAATATCGGCGATTTTTTAAGATAAAAAATACATACTTTATTAGGATGGGCGAATTTTTTTAGGAATTCACTGATATCAAAAAAATGTAATGTGGTTAAATCTACATGTTGGAGACATTTAGATTTTTTATTTAGACTTGTCATGTGATGTCGACGTCACATGACTTTGGCAATTATACTTGCAGTTTAGAGGTCATCTATAAATCTCAATATTGCAAGGGCATAACCAAGTTAAAATCTTAGTTTATTTTGTAATCCTTTTCAACACTATATGTAGTTTGTGAAAAGTGCAGCGAACCTATATAGATTCCCTTTTTTAATTGGTAAAATTTAATTTGTTGGACGGTAGGTTGAATATTTTGCTGGTCAACTACATTAAAAATAGCTATAATTAATTTATTTGCAAGATTTCAAAAGGTTCGCAGCATTTTTCAAATATATTAATGCTTCTTGAGTTTATGTGTAAAATTTTGACAGGATACACTGAGGGTATGCCCTTGCAATACATCGATATAAGAATATCGTCAATGAAATTATCAACATTTGAAACATTGTGCAAAACCTCCCGCATAAGTCGACAAAATGTCGCTGGTGCGGTAACTAAACCGAATGGCATTTTAGTAAACTGGAAAAGCCCTAAGGAGTTTGAAAAGCAGTTAAAGAACGAGCAGAATGAGTAAGTGGCACTTGCCAATAACCCTTAGAAAGATCTAAACGTGAAAAGAACTTGTGACCTGACAATTTTGCAAATATTGCATCCATATCTGGCATTGGCTCTGCGTCAAACACAGTAATTCGATTAAGTCCCCTGAAATCAACACAAAACCGATAAGTTTTGTCTTTCTTCACAACCAAAACAATAGGTGACCAATAAGGACTTTCTGATTCTTCTATGATCCCCATCTCCAACATTTTACTTACTTCTTCCTTAACCGTTTCTATCATTGCAAATGGAATTTGCCTCGGACTTACTCTAATTGGTTTGTCTGAAGTTGTCCGTATGTCGTGTTCCAATACATGGGTGTGACCTGGTTTGTCACTCAAAAGGTCACTAAAACTGTGCAGAAGTTCCATCAAAGTCTCCTCCTGCTTACTCAGGTCTTGGTTCAAATCTACAACCTTGTATGTTTCTACATTACATGAATCTACATACCCTTCTTGTTCATCTCCATACTCCGACTCATCAATTTTATCTGAACTGACAACAGACATCGCAGAACCTACCACTGGATATGAACGTTCAATATAACCTTTCAACAAATTTGCATGATAGGTTTTGAGTTTTCCATTTATGTCCAATTGGTAGTCAACATTACCTATCTTCTTGACAATTTGGTATGGCCCTTTCCACTGCATTAACAGCTTATTACTGTCAGTAGGTAGTAGAACTAAAACTTTCTCACCTGGCTTCATGTTACGACATCTTGCTTTCTTATTGAAGTAAGCTCTGTGTCTCTAAGATGCTTTCTCAAGATTCTGATGGGCGAGTTCACAGGTTGACTCTAACCGGTCTCTGAGATCAAATACATATTGATAAGTGGACTTTACCTTAGGATCCTGTATTTCTCTTGTCCATAGGTCTTTCAGAATCGTCATAGGTCCTCGAACCGTGCGACCATACACTAGCTTAAATGGTGAGAAGCCTAAGCTTTCCTGTGGTACCTCACGATATGCAAAGAGGACGGCTGGTAGGTACTTGTCTCAATCCTTTGGTCGATCGATACACATCCTCTTTAACATCTGTTTCTACGTACCGTTAAACCTTTCCACTAGTCCGTTACACATAGGGTGGTACGGTGTTGTCGTCAGCTGTTTCACTGAAATTAGCCTACTTACCTCCATCATAAGTCCAGATGTAAATTGTGTACCCATGTCTGTAAGAACCTCCTCTGGTACCCCAATACGAGAAAACGTTTCTAACAAAGCCTCTGCAACCCTTTCAGTATCTATACCTGGGAGCGCTATAGCCTCTGGATATCTCGTTGCGTAATCTACTAAGGTTAATATAAATCGGTTACCTTTATCTGTTGCCGGATGTAATGGACCGATTATATCTACTGCCACTCTCTTAAAAGGTACATGTATCAGAGGCATTCTGTCCAGCGTGACTTTGCTCACCTTTCCTTTTGAAACAGTCCTCTGGCATGTATCACATGATTGACAGAACCGCTTAATTTCAGATTGCATACCAGGCCAAAAGAATTCTGACAAAATTCTGGATATTGTCCTACCTGTTGCTAGATGACCTGACATAGCTGATTCGTGTGCTAGCTTCATAACAATCTTTCGAAATTTAGAAGGTACTATGAGCTGTGAAAAAGACATACCTCCTTCCTTTTCCGATGCTTGATACTCCCTATACAAAAGTCCCCCTTCTCTAACCATCTTACCTTCCAATTGCGCGATATGCGACCTTCTTTTGCATTTCGACGTGATGTTTCAAGTGATGGATCAGCTTGTTGTTCACGCTGTATATCCTCAGGTTTGATATCATCCTTGACTATATCTGGAACTCTGAGAGCTGGCTAAGGTTTCTTCTTTTCTCTTGCTTGCTGTCGAGTCTCCATTGCCAAGACAGTCTTTGGTCTCCACTCTGGGTCGGGGTCATGGTTTTTCCTTGCGTCGTGTACCTCTCCAATGATCAAATCAAAAACAGGGTTTTCCATACATCAAAGGAATGCATAAATCGTAATAAATCTTTAGTTGCCAGCTATATAGTGTAGTATCTTGATGAAATGTGTCTAATTCAATGATGTACGTGTTGTAGATCGTTTGATCGTGTGTACATTTTTGTGATATCTATAATGAAATGATGTGCATTCCTTTTAACAATTATTTGTTACCTATTCATATTCTTGGTTTTTGATTACAATTTTTCTATCAAATATGATCTTTTTAAAGTAAATGTACAATTTCTGATAAATATTTAATCTGAAAGTAACCCCAAACAGTCATTTAATTATTAAATCCCATGTAAGTGCAAAAAGATCAAGAATATGAGTATCGGTAAATAGCCTATCTTTCATTAGCTAGAGGGGAAAGGTATGCATTTTAATCACTTTTTGTAATCATTTAGCTATGTTCCTCATCATATTAAAGATTGAAAACATTGTGACAAAGATATTTATAGAATATTTACAAATGTAGGGTGCATAATTGACTAAAAATAATAGAGTTCATTTGACTATTTTTCTTAATGGTGGACTTATCTTTTATGTTCATTGAATAAAAAAGAAATTATTCTTGATAAAATATTGTTTAATATTATTCAGTTGATAAAGTTTATAAACGACGATGTTTGAAGAAGTATTTTTGTGATTTTTCATATTCCCTTTATGGCAAGTACCCCTCAAAATATTTGAAAATGTGAATACGTAGTGTGTAAATACCATACCAAGTTTCACAGCCTGTTCTGTTTTACTCAGTTCTGAGTATATTTTTCAGAGAATTTAATATGAAAATCAGAACAATTTTTTTCATTGTTGTAACGTCTTTTTTATAATGTATCATAATATGAAAAGTCTTTGGAAGACCATTTCTTTTTATGTCCCCGTAATCGAAGATTCGGGGGTATATAGTTTTATCGTGTTCGTCTGTATGTCCGTCTGTCTATCTGGCGGTTTGTTTGTCAGCAAAAACCTTAACCTTGACCATTGAACTTTTCATTTATTGGAGCTATGACTTTCATATTTAATATGTGTATTCCTTGTGACAAGACCTTACTTTGGGTACTACCAAATTTGACCTTTTGACCTTTACCTTGGAGTTTGTCCCATTTTACACAAAAATGCTAAATTTTTACTTTGGCCATAACTTTTAAACGGTAGATACTAGTACTCTCATACTCCAAATATGTAGTTTTTTGGCATTACCTTTCATTGGATACTAAAAACTTTGACCTTTTGACCTTGACTTTTGAGATTTCCGTACTTATGATTTTTTTTACCTTGGCCCTAACTTTTGAACGGCAAGGGCTAGGGTATTCATACTTCACATATGTAATCCTTGTTACATTAAACATTTTCGTAAGAAATCATCAACTTTGACCTTTGAGTTTGACCTACCTTTCAAAAACTTATCCTTAGCCATTACTTTTGAACAAGTGGTGAGAGGGCTTGCCTATTTTGCAGTTGTATTTCTTGTGAGAAGACCCTACTTTGGGTAACAATATATCTAAATTGCATTAAGAAAAGTTTAATCTTCGCTATGTTGCCATACAGGGACATAGCTGTTTCACAAACATATCTTTTTTTTATATGAGGATTTGCGGATAAGAGATGGATACCTCAAAGCGTAACAGACGGACGGACATTCCGATCACTATATACCCTCCCGCTTTTCAAGCGGAGGATATAATAATATATAATATTGCAGATTTTTCTGTCAGTTCGATGATTTCCACAATCGAAAAACAGTGTTTACCTAACCCTTAAGGCTTGATGAATCTTTTACTCCTTTAGATTCTGAATCATTGCATTGACTTTAAAATATAGCTACAATTGTATAATGTTATGAGATCAACATATCATCAATTTATTCCGAATTAGCTCAAATGAGCATTTTGGCCAATATGCTTCTTTATCTAATTTTTTTGGCCCCCTAAGAATTTTAGCTTTAATCTACAGGGGGTCATTTTTCTACGGGGGTAATTTTTCTTCACGTGGGTTCTGCAAATTTTTAGGGTGGTGACACTTTTTCTACGGGCAAAAGGGTCATTTTTCTACGTCGAATAATGACTGGGGGTCATTTATCGCTGTCGAAAAATGACCCCTGGTCATTATTCGATGGGGGTCATTATTCGTCTTTACAGTTTGTCGTTTTAAAATTTCACTATTTCTCAAAAATTACCAATCACGAAGGTTTTAATTTCACACTGTAAGAAGTAAATTTCAATTGGTATAAGCATTAATACGTGTTAAAAAATTAACTATAACTTTAGTTTTAAAACAATTATTTTATACTGTGTATTAGGTGATGCTGCTAAAAAATCTACTGAGGCAGTCACCAATATGGAAGCAGCTCCCCTGATATTTCAATCGTCTCTTAAATGCATTTAATGAAGAGTGTACCAGAAAAAATAACAATGAAAATGATTCTATATACAGTGCCCTGATTGTTGCTCCATTAATAACAAAGTGTATCAAGAAAAGATGCTTTACCAAATAAAAAATGTCATTGGATGAAGAGTATTTGATATGAATGTCATGGTTGCTACATGTACAGGTTATTGAACCCAATTTATAAGGGTACATGTTTACCATTATAGGACTATATATGTAGAATGCATCATAACAAATACATCTTAGTTTATCAATATAAAACATGTTTGCTATGTGACTTTCATTTTTGAATTTTATTCTACTTCAATGATTTTTTGTCTGAATTAGGAAATTTTGAATTGTTCATGAAAATCAGATTTCACTAACCATAAGGGAATTAGTATTACTATAGCAATACAAGAAGAATGCTTGCTTACTATTGTACTATTGTTTCTATATTTTTAGACCGGTTATAAGTTACTCATTATGAATGTAATTCAAAAGATATATACCTGTATTATAAGTTGATTCTATTCCTACATCAGCATTATAATTGCTGCTGTATTTTCTACAGGTCTCATGACAATTAATCTAAAGATATACATGTATACATCAGACATTCAAGATATAAAGCTACTGTTTTAATAAAGTTTTTAACCCCCCCCCCCTCTAAACAAAGTTTTGGGGTATATAGAAATCATTTTCTTAAGGAGGAGCAATAGCGTCTTCTACTTAAGACAGAGCTTGCTCATGACCTAACAATGTTTTAGAACCGCATATATCTTTCTGTGGAAATATTTCTTATGTTTGCAATGACAGACACGATACTTCTTAATTTTTTTTATTTCTTTACAATAAAACAAATCCAATTCAATATCATATAGATTTTATTGTATATTTTTTTACAATAAGTGAATTATAGAATATTCATTACATCATTTAACTTTAATACATTCACAGTTAACAGTATCTAAGCTAAAGTATACGATTCAATAGTCTTATTTGTCCTTGGGAGTATTACATGTGCCATTTACATTGGAGTAAAACGTAATCTTAACGTTTACATAGTCCCTGGATCACTTGCGTAAAAAAGAGAACACATGTGCCAGAGCAAAAAGAATAGAAACTGTTGCTGGTGAATATATTCTATTCTCTTTTCCATCGTTTTCTGTGTTATGTAGTCTGGTTCTAGTCTAAGTGCTTCTTGGTAAGACTCTAATGCTCCATGAAATATTCCTACAACTTGCTGACAAATTCCAAGTATATACCAGGATAAATATTTTTTTTTAATATATCTTTTATCATCACAAAGAATCAACGTATGAAGATCTGTCAGGGCCTGCAGATACTGATATTTGTTACGTAGTTTATAGTTTGATAACACAGACAGCATATCTACCAACACAAATGGTGAAATATATATTGAAATATCATTTTCTTTTCTTTCTCGATCTTCAAATATTAAATCTTCAATATAGTGTACTCCAAACTTAAGGTTTATTTCTGTTATCCAGGAAATGTTCATTTTTCTAGATAAAGGCGGACTATTTTCAATTTCTCTGTATACTTCTTCGTCTTCCATACCACGACGCTTAATGTAGGCCCTCGAAAGTCTTTCTTTAGTCTGATTTGTTATATAAAGGGCTTCCTTATATCTCCCTGTCCGATAGTAATACAAAGCTAAAAACAGTGAATGCAAAATGGTTCCTATCCTTGATAATATTTTCAGAATGCTGCAGCGGTTTCTATCTAAGTGATAGACACGTTTGTGCGGAAAATGTGAAGCAGCTTTCAGCATACTAAATGGAATGAGAGCAAAAGCTTTTGCTGTAAAGACCTGTACAGTACAGGATTGGTACTGTGACGTTGAAAAATGTAACAGATTTTCTAGAGACCTTAAAAAGGAAAAGCATTCTTTAAAATCGTATAAATCTTGAAGGTCCAATACTTCAGTCCTCATACAATTTTCAATACAACATGGACACACGAGATCGTAAAATTGTGATATAGCGCGAGGGATCACAGATATCGGTCTACTGAGGGCTGGTTCAAGGATGGATCTGAGAGTCGGACTAAGGAGTACACAGGATACGCCTAGACTGTAATACTGAGTTAGTTGTTCTAACAAGGATTCGCGTGCAACATTGACAACCTTGTTTAAAAACATGTTGTTCTGTGCAATAAAAATATTGGGAAATTTACCACAATAAACGCTGTGTATGAGGTATTTAAGACACTTCCAAAAACATTCCAGTAACTTGTACGGATACCAGCTTAAATGCCCTAGTTGTATTAACCAGAACATTGTTGTCTTCATGAAGTAAGAGCACAAGAGTGGTTCCTCTACGTTATCATTGAGAACTTCATTGAAAAATATCTTGAGGACGCCATAGCATAAAAATTGAGTATGATTCATGGTGTATACTAACTTTAGTTCGGCAAGAGAAAAGGACAATCTCCATTCTAACTCATTTTCCCTGGCAGTGCATTTGCTTCCAACAGCAACACAATGAATATTGTTGTTTAAGATATCATTAAGCACACTTGCAGGAGGCCACATGTGCCTTAAGCATCTGTCTATCCACTGATCTGTAATATTTGGCCAATTTTTGCTGGTGAAACAAACTGCATTATCAATAGGTAAGGATTCTCCGTGGCAAAGTAAACAAGGACCATGAAAAGTTGGATTTGGAATGCCTATTTGTTGAACCCACGTTTGCTTATGTAAAACACTGGATACATAAATTCTTTCATCTAAGGGAATTATTGATGATATGAGTGTTCCTGTGGGCGGAGTAAGAAGCTGTAGTCGAACAAATCCAGGCGGCGTATAAGTGTCCTCCATGAGAAAAATACTATGCTTTGATGGATCGTATGTGCTGAGCTGGGAGATGTTATTTATTACTTTACAATGACAACACCAACACATGTAATCCTTGTCTGACTCCTTTAACCTGAATCCCTCCCTATGACTTCCGGTAAGCATTCTTCTTCCGCCTCTCATCACAGACTTGTCTATCATATCCTCCATGTCCCTCACGTCTCGTCTGATGCGCACTTCCGTCGGTGTCCCTATTTTACGACATAGCCCGACATACAGAATTTCCGATAGGCGCTGAGAGTTTTCCATTGCCTAAATTTTGTATGAGAAATTCATGAAATTATGCATTTCATAACAAGAAAATACAAAAACAATTTTTAGGGAGCAAGCTACTTTTTGGAAAAAAATTGTTCAATATCTAATTTTTAAGTGATTTGTTATGATCTTCAATATAAACGAAGGTTTGTTGATACACATTAGAATAAGGAAAACCTATATTTTACAGTGAATTCCATTATTTAGTTTTAGTAGAAACTGAACTAATAAATCAAATGTTAGTCTTTTATCTTAACTAGATAAATTCAATGCTCAAAGTTTTATGTATGGTAAATTGTTTTATTTTTATGTTCTGTTATTTAGGTAATTTAAAGGGATAAAATGTTTTTTACAAAATGTATATAACATTTTTAAATATCTAATCAAAATTTATTTGACATAAATAAAAGCACAAAAAAATCATCTTTATGAGGAAGCCCACTTCCGTTCCAAACCGGGGTTGAACTTGTTTCCAAGCAATACAGAACGCTAGACAGCTTGGCAATCTAGGCAAATTAAAAACTTGCTTTCGATGCTGTTGGAATTCTTGCTACGACGCCATATACTTCACGGTCATTGAAATTGAAAGTGAGATAGAGTTTCTTGAACATACGTTTTATTTGAGTATCGTTACAGATGCACATTGCATTGAAATTAATTCTTATTTATGAATCACCTTTTACAAAAACTCTATAAACCTATTATCACTTCCTTAAGCGAAAAGGTATTAGATACAAAAAGCACGAAAAACAAAGAGTTCACTTACGTAAGGAACTCCACTTCCGCCACAATCCGGGATTAAACTCTTGACCCGCAGAGGCTGTCTCCTAGCAGTACAGTGAAAAAAGAATACTTTTATTCTTGAACTGTTAAGTAGCCGTGCATTATTTATAAAGTTCCTGTCATGTGACTTAAGGTATCGTCAAAGGTCAACATATCTAAAAAATTATTTTTACAACAGCTCCAAAACTATGTATGGTATAAAGTTGAAACGTTTACAGTTTATAAATATATCATTGATTAATAGATAGAAAGTATCACTTGATAATAAATATTTTAAATAAAGATGTGTTTGGAGAAAAATTGTATCAGAAAATGTGCATATTTTATAAAAATGCACCTGCTTTATTCTGTCCTTTTTGTGAAGACCATCATTGCAGAAATAATATATGTTTTTCATTGAAGGGCGAGTTGGACATGAATGGTCTCTGAAAGGCTGTTATTGAAAGCATGACATGTATAAAGACAAGACCCCTATAGAATCCGCCATTTGCAATGTACTTTCACTTTCAAGTCTTAACATTTGGACAAAATAAACAGGGAAAGCAACTTTCCAGAGACCATCCAAGTCCAACTTGCCCTTCATTGATAAATATTTTTTGTTTCTGCAGTGATGGTTTTCACTTAGAGCACTGAATTAATTAGGTTTATTTTTTGAAAATATATGCATTTTTAAGAAGAATTTTTCTCAATTATTATTTTTTTCAAGTATTTTTTTTTATCAAGTGATACTTTCTATCTGTTAATCAATGAAAAATCGATATACTGTAAAAGTTTTAACTTTATACCTCATATAGTTTTGGGGCTATTGTAAAAATAAATATTTGAACATGTTGACCTTTGACAAAACCTTAAAGCAGCAACGTATTAATGAATAAATAATGTTAATTGTATTTAAGACTTGAAATTAAGCCTAATTTGCGCCAAACAATAAAAAAAATGAAAAATTAGTATGATTTTCCTGTGTTCTAGTGCATCATGAAGATCGGTTTCAGCTACTTGATCATGTTGATCATAACAAAGTCTTGGGGCGACTGTGACTGGACACCGGTCAACAGAGAAAACCAGCTACTCCAATGCAAATGAGCCAGTCTTTTGGATTTCGAGGGATACGTGCTTATAGATCTTAATGATCTGCAATGTGTAAAGTCTACAAGACATCGATCACTACTGTCTGTTATCTTAATCCTATTCAAACAATAAAATCACAAAAATCTTCGCCATGACTGTAAAATTAAGGTTTAATTTTTTTTTTCAAAAATAATGTAAAGGAGTTTGAAATTTCTCCGTTGGCATGGAACCTGATCCCACCTCTTGTGTTTTAGAGGTCCGTGTCTGCTCTTGAATACTGTTCGTTATATCCATATCGTTCATTGAAATAAATACACAACGCTTACCTGATTAGGTCAGCATGGTCACGAGTAGAACAATTTCAAAAATTCAAAAATAAAAAACCGTTTTATAAAAAAAGACAAGAAATTTAAAAACACATATACAAAACTTTGAAGTTCACCTTCCTGTTTTATATTCTTTTAAATATTATTGTCACGACAGTTAAAAATTTCCAGCATCAGTTTTAAGTATCATTTTAAGTAAATAACTTCATTTAACTGAACAGGTGTGAACCATTTGTAATTATATGTTCAATAAAGTTACATTAAAATGGAATCTTAATTACCTTAAGTCAAGAATTCACAAAGCTGCATAATCTTTGAGAGGACATCTGGTAAATAAATAGAATACTGAAAATGTGCTTAAATAGAAATAGTTGTTGTCTGTCAACGGTGATTAGACAAACACTTAATATGCCGGAAAGAGGAAATTCGGAATATTTAAAATGGTTTTTGGAAACACCTTAAATACCACACTGTGCAATCAAAACGTTTAAACAATGTTTTTTTTTCAACATAGGGTTATATATTTATTTGCAAACGGGTTATCAAGGTAACAACATTGATAAACATATAACCATTACCATAACATGTAATTTAATAATGTTGGGACATTCTTTTACATTCATGGGTGGATTATTCTTTCATTAAATATATAAACATTAAAATATAACAAATTTTATCTTCCATATACAAAACTTAAAAATATTACTAGGAACATACATTAATTTGCTTTTATAATTAACATATAAAAGCAAAATTATTAGATTTGCTAATTTAACTGTAGAAAAGCATCAAAATACACCAAAACTTACTACAGCGTGCATTTTTGTCGTCAATTAAATTCCACATAACAAGTTATAAACAAGTCACTGATCGCAATCTACTTGTCGACGTGACGTCATTTCGTAAAACGTGATGTAGTTTTTAACTCAGTAAGAGGCAGATCAAGTGATATTTTCTCAACGACAAATGTATTCTATGGTTAAATAAAATATTTACAGATAATCTATAGGCCATAACCTTAGCTTCAATGCCTTCTTCACGATTTTATTGATAAATTTTCTGTATATTACGTATTTTGATTGATATTGCCGTGTATTTGTATGAATGTACATCGAAGGATAATGTGGGGTTCTTAATAAGTCGATGTAGTGCAAGGGAATACAATCAATGGACCATAGTAAGCTCAGGTATCTGAAAAGTGCTGCGATCTTGATGGAATCTTGAAAATAATTAAATAATATCAATATTTCATGCCGTTAACCAGCAAAAAATACAGATTTCAGTCATAAAAATATGATTTTAACAATGAAATTGTTAAAATTTAAATAGTATCGCAGCATTTTTCAGAAACTACAATGCGTGTTGAAAATATTTATAGACCTAACTTGGCATTTTATCTTGGTTATGCCCTTGCACTACTGAAATTTATGGGAAACCTCAATACTGAAAGCAAATGTACTAAAATCATATGACTGTTGCATCACGTGGCAAGACTAAATATGAAATCTAATGGTCCTCTATATGAAGTAATTAGCCAAAATTACAATTATCCACTATAAACAATGTACTAAAAATAATAGCCATCCCGATTATGAATACATTTTTAATTACAAAATGTTGTCAATATTTCAATTTCGCACCTTAACTTTACTGCGCGGGGGATGCATATTATGTTAACATTCTTAAAACTCGGATACTTTAAGAGATGAATAAACAGTATCTTCTAGGAAAAGTGCTATGACATTTGTTGAAAATAAACTCTCTAATATTGTTTCTCTATAAGATATCCGTGATCAGGAGGTCGTGAGTTCCATTCTGCCGCGACTGACCTAAGTCGATAAAAAATGGGTAGAAACTGTTCCTTTCCCATGGCACTTTGAAGTGAAAGTTGCGGGTCCTTCAGATGAGACCTTAAAAACCGAGGCCCCGAGTCAGCGGCAGGCGATGGTACGATTAAAGATCCCTCACTGCTCACTGGCCCTTAGTGCCGAGTAAAGATCAAAATTTGAAGCCCTTAACCGGTATATGGTGACGTCTCCATATGAATGAATCTATCTATCAGATTTCCAGTAAAGGTTAAATAATACGGATAAAATTACGCTAAAGAGATGAACAGTGGCATATATTCTAAAAAAGTTAAAGGGCAGTAGTCTTCGCATATCAAATTTACATAAAGATTTATTATATGGAAAACATGATCGTTTTTTTCGTTAGCAAGGTCCATTTCATACCTTTTCTGCAGATAAATCATTTGAACAGCGAATGTTTGTCAGAGAAGGAAATTAACCGGTTTACTAGGCTAGGAATAGATTGAATTGTATAGGGTCACAATTCCAATGTTAAGTAAGTGGTGTTCACAACCATTTTGATTTCATAGTAATTGAAATTTATTCAAACATTTTAATATTGGTAGCCCATACCAGTTGAACCTTTAATATGTCTTCAACTAAGCAGTATTTGACTATCATGTTATATAGCAAACCCACAGATAAAAAAAACATGATCATAAAAGCTCTAGCACGCACAACTCAAATATTTTTTGTTTATTCTTTTCTCCGGAATAGCTAGTGACCCTAACCCATACGGCCTTTTTCAGCCCCAATAGTAGGGAGGACCCCTATCATCTACACAATTCAGTTCGTTCCTGACTTCACTTTATCCTCACTTGCGGTAAGGAACATATGACACTTAAGGATCCGATCGAATTGATTTATCTTATTATGACATAAACATTTTTTTTAACATATGACATTAGAGAGAAATTATACATTGAAGAGCTTTTCGAGCATGAAGTATATGGAGATAACGAACATTATTCGTCTCAAAAGTCAGTTCAAATACAATACAAATCAGGAGCCGATCAAACACGTACTTCAACATCAGATTTGAGATCATTCACCCCAGTGAGTTTTCTCAGTCGACCAGTCACAACAGCCGTGTTCTCCTTATCATGATCGGGAAACAACGAAATATACGTTAACAATTCAGTTTATGCTTGATAAATATGAAAAGGGTCAGCCAGCATATGATTTAATGATTTATTTGTTGAAATGTCATTGTATTGTACCGAATGTAGAACTGATGGCATTTATCGAGACTTTTGATATTTTTGTTTCATCAAGTTTTTTTGTTTTTGTTTTTTTGTTTAAATTTTTTTTATTATCCCATCATATATTAAATTACAATGCTTAGTGCCAGGGTTGGGGCCCTGGATTCACTATGCTTACAGGGTTTCAACACAAGCTTATGATAGGACAATTTTTTTTTTGTTAACCCATTCACTCATCATTCACTACAAAGGCATGCATAATTATGTCTATATCAGTAGCTAGCAAAGATATTGTCAATAGAAAAAATACACATCTGAGAACTGCAATTCTGTACTTAACAGCATTTATACAACTTTATCTACATACATATTTTTTGTTTTAAAATGTTATTGCATTCCATCGTTTTTTGAAGCTGTTCATATCTCCATTTTTCTTATAAATATATTTCTCACAATTATAGTAATATACAATTTCTTGTTTGACTCTCTCAAAAGATAATGTATTTTTCTTTAGTTTGGTTCTATAGATATACTTTTTAATCATACATATTACTAGATTAAATATATTGTTATATTTGTAATATTTTCCCAACAGAACATCAACTTTATTTAGATTTATATCAAGTCGAAACTTTTCTAACATCCAATTCAAAACATTTTCCCAAATTTCTACAACAAACTCACATTCCCAAAAGAGGTGGCACATTGTCTCTGGATGCGTTTTACAAAAACTACATAAGTGCAAGTCAGTAACACCAATTTTGTATAAAAATGTATTTGTGGCTAAAATTATATGTACAATTCTATAGTGGAACCATCTTAGCTGTATATTATTTATTACATTAAAGAACAAAATATTTTGTTTTTTCCACCAAAAATCATCAACATTTAAATCCAAAATATTCTCCCATTTAATTTCACTCTTTGGTTTTTTAGCTCACCTGAGCCGAAGGCTCAAGTGAGCTTTTCTGATCAAAATTTGTCCGTCGTCTGTCGTCGTTGGTGTCGTCGGCGTAAACTTTTCACATTTTCATCTACTTCTCAAGAACCACTGGGCCAATTTCAATCAAACTTGCCACAAAGTATCCTTGGGTAAAGGGGATTCAAGTTTGTCCACATGAAGGGCCATGCCCTTTTCCAAGGGGAGATAATCATGAATTTGCTAAAAATTAATGGCATTTTTAAAAAATCTTCTTCTCCAGAACCGCTGGGCCAGGAAAGATGAAACTCATGTGGAATCATCCTCAGGTAGAGCAGATTTAAGTTTATTCAAATCATGACCCCCGGGGCAAGGGTGGGGCCAAAATGGTCGACCCTAGTTTTACATAGGAATATATAAGAAAATTCTTCTTATCAAGAACCACTAGGACAGGAAAGATGAAACTCATGTGGAATCATCCTCAGGTAGTGTAGATTCTAGTTTGTTCAAATCATGACCCCTGGGGCAAGGGTGGGACCAAAATGGCCGACCCAAGTTTTACATAGGAATATATAGGAAAAATCTT
>PRKT01001370.1:0-59988 GCA_003671525.1 Saccostrea glomerata | reverse complement strand
GGTCAAAATACCGTCTGTCCGATGCATGGTAAACAATGTCCGATCCATGGTGAATTTTGAGTTATTCATAAAAACTCGATTTTTGAGGATATTTTCTCAATAAAGGGCATATAATTGTGTCCCAAATTGATATTTTAATCACATACTAAATGTTAAACTCCATTATGATAATTTTCCGTCGGTAGCGATATCGCTAGAATTTGTTGAAGTACAAGGGTATCCGATGCATGGTGAATTCACCCTACATCTTTTCTTTTTGCGGAATCATGTAAGCCTCTGCAGTTTACAGAAGTTATATTGAACTTAGTCATTTTACATCTATATTGTTAAAGTTGAAAAAAGATAAAAACATATACATGCTGCATACTCTCATTTCTTTCACACATAAATCAAAAATGAAAAATACTTCCTGTATGGTAATAGAACAGTTACAGAGAGAAAAAAATATACTGCGTTCGGTCTTATCTTATCAATTAAACTTGGTCACATTATCAAAATCAGATTGTGAGCCATTTGATTACATTAAGTTTTCATTTGTTTAAAAAAGTAATGTACATCTTTCTTTCTATACCTTTAAATTATATTTGTTATTGTACATTGAGTATAAACTAAACAAGTACGAATCTTGAAAGCACTTTATAGATAAAGTTATAACATTCATTTGTTTCATCATATTGTTTGTCGATAAGGACAGGATATAGTAATGGTCGAATCTAGCCCCTTATTTTCTGAAAAAAAAATTATAGCACTGATAGATCATTAAATTTTGTAGTTAGGAACTCTGAATGATGTTTAAATATCAACACTAACTTTGATTCAAAGCTTACATGGAGGCCACAAGAGGGTACAGAAGGAAGACATTTTCCCGATTTCGTCATATTTAAAGTACATCTTCTCTTCGGGAAACATAGATCACAAGCTTGCCTACCTGAGATCTTTAAACAGAAAACGCAACTTATACAAGTGTATGAAATTTATAAATTTGGTATATAGGCAAGCTTGTGCTCAATGTTTTCTGGAAGAAAATGTGCTGTAAAATCGATAGAAAAATTAAGCAACAAAGAGAAAAGTTGGGAATAGACATGTTTTTTACCTTTCTCTGACCTCTGTTTATCCGATAACTTAGAAACAATGCTTATTTGGTTATAAGGGTGACAAGAGGTATTTTGTCCAAGTTTATATAAAAGGGTGTCTTGTCTTCAATATGTACCTCTTAGATACATTTAAAAGTATTTGCAACTGTTCTACATCCTACGAAAGCGTAGAAATAACCCGTTTTATAGGTCTGACTTCAACATGGTACATGTATCATGTTTTTTAACTTGTCACTGTTTATACAGTACAGAAATAAATAAGGAAAACGTATCGAATAACATTTGATAGAATATTTTGTTCAGTACGTACTTAAATATATTCTCTCATCATTTATGTCTTTGATTGTTTGAGCTACTTTTCCTTCTTCCTTCTTCCAAAGTATGTGACACACTTGTATCCTTAAATAGCAGTTATCACAAAAAACACATTTCCAGGCTTCCGACATATAGAGTTTATACATGATGAGATTTCTTTTATCATCTTTGAAATCATTTTTTGTAAAATTGTTTGGTAAATCACAAAGTATGAGATTGCAAAGTTCTTGTTAAAGATGTGTAAATAGAATCAATGTTTGTAAAACATTCATATTTCTATACAAGGGCAACATTTAGGAATTTTAATTTCAGTGGATTTCTTAATCATCATTCTTATTGATATTATCAAAAAAATGATATAACCTGCCGTTTAAATTTACTAACGAAGTATGCATTCAAACAACATATTTTTTAAATGTTCATGTCTGAAACATTTCACCTTTTTTCCCATTAAACTAAACTTAAAATTAGACCGATAAAATGGAAATTGAATTCTTTTCTTTAAGAGCTGCACTTTCTTGAAAATTAATGTGTAGAAACGAATTATCACTTAAATTTAAAATTTTAACTTAACTATACCCTTGTGATATTGATTTATTTATGATACCAGACATAAAGTCGGTTGTACCTGAGCTTTTCTGATAACATTTTGTCCGTCGTCCGTCTGTCTGTCTAGCTGTCTGTCCGTCTGTAAACTTTTCACATTTTCGACTTCTTCTCAAAACCCCCCGGGCCAATTTCAAACAAACTTACCACAACGCATCTTTGAGTAAAGGGAATTCTAATTTGTTCAAATAAAGGGCCAAGCCCTTGAAAAATCTTCTTATCAAGAACCACTGTGGCTGTAAAGATGAAACTTATGGGGAATCATTCGTAGGTAATGTAGATTCAAGTTTGTTCAAATCATGACATCCGGGGGTAGGGCGAGGCCACAAGGGATAATAAAATTTTTACAATGAAATAAATTGGAAAAATCTTTAAAAACCTTCTTCTCAAGAACAGCAAAGCCATGATTGGTCATACGTATATGGAAGCATCCTTAGGTAGTGTAGATTCAAGTGTGTTCAAATCATGTCCCCTGGGGGTAGGTCAGGGCCACAATGGACGATCAAAGTTTTCCATAGAAATATGTAGAAAAAATCTTTAATAATCTTCTACTCAAGAACAGCAAAGCCTTAATTAGTCATATTTATATGATAGCATCCTCAGGTAGTGTAGATTCAAGTTTGTTCAAATCAGACTTCAAGGCTTAAAAGAAAAAAAACATATTTAGTTAAAGAAATATGCGAAAATATTTGTTAGCGTAGATTCAAGTATTCAAGTTTGTTCAAAGATTATTCCCCTTTATAAACTTCAGTGCTCAGGTGAGCGATGTGACCCATGGGCCTCTTGATTTCTTTTAAACTACATCAAATAAATAGTGCATCAATATATTTACATAGATATGTGGTATTTTAAACTCTTGGCAACACACGGATTATGATAGCTGCAAAACTGTAGCTCTCTGCTTGAGAAAATTCTGACTGATAAAGCAGACTCTGCTTTATCTGTCTGAATTTTCTCAAGCAAGATTTAAAATGCTTAAAATATTTTCATAGTTCCTTTAAATGTCTGATTTGGATTTTTTTTAAAGCAAAATTCAATTCTAACTTATCCTTCATACAAAAAAAAATATCTGAATACAGTATGATTTATCTAGATGGACGTTACACTGGTCGCTGTGCTAGGTAATAGGCTTTAACTGTATAGGGTCGAATTCCAAAAAGTTTAGCAAATGGTGATCAACAATGATAACAACTATGATTTCTTGATCATTTAAATTCAATTTATATATGATTTTTATACTGTTATATAATAGAAATTATCAATTTACAATGCAAGTTAAATATATCTATAGTAGATAGCACCAATACATTAGTTAAACGTAGAACAGAAAAATAGAAAATGCTGAAATAGAATTGATGGAATTATGTGTTCAGTATGTACTATAATGCATGTTTTCATTTTGTTTTTAATTATGTCTTCATGTCTTAGAATATTAGGGTTATATTTCCTTCTTCCTTCTCCCAGAATGTCTAACATATCCTCAAATAGCAGCTATCACAACCTCCATATGTCCAGGCTTCCGTCTTACACCACATGGTGGTATTTTCTTCATCAGAAATGAATTGGTTTTTCGTTCGCTTATTACAAAACGTGATTTTGCAAAGTTTAAATAGACATATTGTAAGTATAACAGAAATATATATTAACGGCATTTAATAATTTATTTTTTAACATTTGGGAATTCTAAGTGCTAGGCAATATAAACAATACAACTCAACCACTGAATATGTTATTATCAAAACCAGCATTCAAAGAGCAGATCTTTTTTAAAACTTAAGTATTACCTTCAACAGATTTATAAGTTATCATCTTTTTGATACTTAATTTTGAATTGATAAATATACATATATTTAATTAATGTAATTATATCATAATGTAATTATATGCTTAATAGCTTTTGAATAATAAATTTCAATTTAAATATGAATCATTATGTTCATATTCTGCTGATTTCTTATAAGTTCTTTTTAAAAGTCATACGAAATAATGTCCTGAGCATTTAGTATTGTATATGGAAATGAGTTCATCTGAAATCTCCAATGAACCTGATATTACATTTTGGATTTCTATGCAAGTAAGCGGCAGCAGGGGTGATCAAATTACTTGACTGCAAAGATAAAATTCAACTAGCGCGGCTTATTTCACTTTGATCACAACGTCAGTAAGATCCATTGCTTTTTTCGGTACGTACATTTATCCCATACGGATAGATGATACAAATCATCCTTGAGATAAAAATAATCTTTATATACTGTGTAGTATGTACCTATTCGATAGCACCTGTGGTTTTGACACAATACCTTGCTTCAAAATTTAAATTTACCGAAATTGCTATTTCTGAAAATCCTATGAAAATAATAAAAAAGTCATTGAAAGCAGGAAAAGACTCGTATAAAAGAGTGGTCCCAAAAAGACGTTAACAATGTTTATAACCTTGTTAACATGCAAGCAATATTAAACTATGCAAAGATATAATATATTGAATGTTCTTTAATTCTTTAAATGAAGGGTATAGAGATAACGAACAGTATTCAATCTCAAAGTTCATAATACAATTCAAAATAAGAGCAGAGCAAACACGGACCCCCAAAACATCAGAGGTGGGATCAGGTGCCATGGAGGAGTGAGCATCCCCTGCCGACCGGCTACAGTCGCCGTGTTCTCCTTGTCATGATCAGGAAATAACGGGAAAATCCGTCGTCAATTCCGTGTATAAATAATGGACTAACAATTGGTATGAAGAACGTCAGTAAGCATTTGACTCAATGATAAATTGTATTTGCTGACAAAATCATTGTGTCGACCATAGAACTTACGATATGATGACTTTACTCGATATTGCTGATATTTTTGTTTCATAAACTTGCTTGCTAATAATTTACCTCGTTTTAGAAATTGTTCATACGTAGAGCATGTTATTGTGTATCGAATTAACTGAGATATATATACTCCGTATGCAGGTGATGAAGGTATATTGCTGCATAAGTAAGGGAAAATGGGATATCATCACTATACCTATATCTCTGATATGAATATTATAGGGCCGATTTATATGAAGACCGATTTGGTCTCTCAGCGCACAAACAAAATTCTGAACAATTAACGCAAATAAGTTACGAGTATATTTTCTTTTATTTCATTGGTACTATATTAAACAATGGACTCAAATTCAAATCAGTTAAATTAGAATTGAAGTCTACATAACAAGTCAATTTTTTAAATATAAATAGCCTTAGAAAATAGGCAATCGAATCAAGATGTCATGATTTTTAAACTGTTATTGGAACTGTGTTTGATGAAAATGATGTCAAACGCGTACTCGTCGCATGGGGATGTAATAAATTGTTTTGAATATGGTTTATATTCATCAAAGACGGAACAGAATGAAAACAGAAGTGACATTACACACTAGATTCTTATGGAGAATTTGGTTTTTAATGGTATGAAATTCAATGATAACTCTCCCTCTATACCGAAAAAAATCATCCTATGTAAAAAGTTGAGAACTGTTTGTAGAGCGCAGACAGCGAGCAAACCTCTGGGCCATGAATGTCGTCAAACAATGTGTACTCTCTGCTGCCTACGACTGAATTTCGACTGAATTTGAATATGCAAAAAAAACGGACGGTAGTGAATTTAAATAAGTCCTTAAAGTCAAGAGTATATTTTCTCTTTAAAAAATGTTTTTAATCTTTTCAAATGTTACTTGATATTTTTGATCATATCTTTTTGCTTTAGCAATAACAGAAATTTATTTAGAAAACTGTTTTCTCTATCTACAAATGTTTGGGACAACCCTCGTGGGTCAGTGAATCGTCAATTTTTTTTTTCAGGAATTTTTACTGGCTATTCTACTGCTACATATAGTACGGATGTTAACTCTGTTTAATCGCTTTCATGAGTACAAAAATCATGGTTGGAGAGGGAAAAAAATATTAAGGAGTATTCATCAGGATCAAAAGCTCTTGTTTTCAGTTTCTCTGCCAAAAACATAAGTTCAAAAAGAGTTTACTGCAGAATCAGATAGTTCTTCCGAAAAATTAATCACATTTATATCCACAAAAATGACTTAAATTTACTGAACAAATCATTCGGGGAACATTGTATTAGCAAAACTATTCTCCGACCGGCAAGTGTAATCAGGGTTCTACCTACGAATAAAAAGGACCAGAAATCCGTCAAAAATCATTGAAGTGAAACAAAATGCAAATGAACTTGATCTGTAACTCATCAAGATACACTTACATACCAAAAATCAGTTCCATATCTGCAGTCATTTAGGGAAAAGAGCAGAAAACCATGAAGTGAGAGTCTGACAGACAGACAGAGAAACAGCTAGCTACATATGACCTTAAAAAGTTATGAGATTCTCTCTTTCCGATTCGCTCTCTTTTCTATCTCTTTGTCTCTGTCTCTCTGTCTCTCTCTCTCTCTCTCTCTCTCTCTCTCTCGGTCGCTCTTTGAGATATTGTTTTCTTTACAGTGTAAATTAAACAAGCGCTCTACGTTGTGTAGTGATTATACAACGCATTTAAACGACTCTTGGATATGTTCATATTGCCTTCTGAAATAATTAGACAACTTGTATTTAAGGAGCTTACAATAAACAAAAGCCATGTTTCTCTTCAAAATCATGTTATAATTAGAGAGGAATTTAAATGCCGCAGAAAGTTAAAGGCCAAATTACTATGTACGGTAAAATATGATTTTAATCTGAAGCGGCAAAAAAAAATTAAAAAGGCCAAGAAAGAGAAACAAATGGATCCCTAACAGTAAATAAAGAATGCAAATTATGTGATGAGGGCATAGATAAATAACCCCACCTCCAATCCTACGGTACGTTTAGTTGCCTGAGCAGGGTAAGTATCTCTTTTTGACCCTAATGAACGTTAACATTTTCTTACATAATCATAATAACGACTATAGAATTTAGAAAATGCTGTCCTCAAATATTGACATTAAATTCCTGTAACATCCACTTATCTGTTAGTAACCTGCCTTGGTTAAAAACACAATGTACTTGGAGCACATTACTGAGTATCAAATAAGATATAATATTATTTTTAAAATTTTTTTCAAGCTTTCTGATATGCTCAAACTTGATCACATGATTAAGTATATAACAGCATTTAGACTTGAATTACTATCTATAGATTCTGAAATTCATATGGTCTTGATATTTCTTGAAATGGAGGTAACTGTAACTGAATTGATGTTTCTGAAAAAAAAACCCGCAATATATGCTCTATCTCGAATTAATTATTTTTTAATGTTCTGTAGTTGATGAGACGTAACAACGTCTTGAATAAGGTTCTACATTATAGTAAAACATATTGCATATGTTTGTCAAAAATTCATACAAATCTTAATCAAATAAATGTAGTATATTGAATAAGTAAATCCTCAATATTACTCCATCAATATAAAGGAAACACAATTACATTTAACAGCTTAATTTATTTTGATCTCTAGTGTCTAAGTGTTAAAGAGAGAAAACTGTGCTTTGTTCCAACTATTTTTATATTGTGTTTGTAAAAATTGTCTATGTAAAAAAAAAATGACATGACAAATATAGCCCTTTTGATTCGGTCTATCCATAGATATATCGACCTCACAGAAAAACATATCGACCTCGCATTTATTGCTTGGGTGATAAGCTTTTCTGTGAATTCGATATATCTATGGATCGGCCTAATCAAAGGGCTACATTTATATAAGATCTAAACACCTTATGCTCGGGTGAAACAACATCGAATTAAAATACTAAACACCTTATGCTTGGGTGAAAGCAAGATCGAATTGAAATATTCACGGAAGAAGCTTTTGTTAATTGATAAAGCATCGTCGATATATCTAAATGTAGAGTCTAAGGTACAACAAATGTTTTCTTCTTTTCATTTAGAATATTTTTAATAAATTCTGCTTTCTATGAATATAAAACAAATCAACTAATTAAGAGTAATGTAAGCCAAGTAGATTGTTGTAAGACCTGTGTCTCTCGTCATGTACAAGTATGTAAGTCTGAGAATATTCCCAAATCGTAAAGTCTCAAACTGAGAGGCCGTAATATAAATGTTTTTGAAAATGAGAATTTCTCAGTCTCTGTTTTGGACCTTCTAAAAATAGCCATGAGTTCATTTTCATGCATAAAAATTGACTGCAATGGTCAAACGTCAGTCATCAAAATCAGGTTGTTTTGAGGCAACCAAGAGTATTTCGAGACTTTAGGGAAGGATAGAGGAGGATGAGATACCGTTTATCTCCGAGTTGTTTATTTCATTGTTAATAATTCAGATGCTGTTGCTTCTCCGTATCGTGGATACAGTGGCACACTTAAAACAGATTTGAGACAATTTTTAAATTTCTAAATTCACAGCTGTTAGGGCTATAAAGTTTAAAGCAAGAGCAAACATTGGTGTTTTTGTTTTTTTAATTAATTTGATTAGTTCTCTTTGAGTGAAATGTCTACAAAACATATTTTCTTTTTAAAACAAAGATTCAACTTCAACTGTCTTTTTTACAATGTAGGACTGTTATCAATTTAAGGTCATTTAAAACAGAAATCACGGGCACCGCGAGGAGGTAATTAAACATTAGTTCTGTTGTTGTCTCATTCAACTAAACAGAATCTGTTTATAAAGAACAAAACATTGTTTAGCATAGATTATGATCTTTTTTACGTTACCCCAATACTAAATGGTTTTAAAAAACAGATCCTTTGTTCTGTCTGATATACTGCTCCTATTATTACCAGTTATCTCTTCACTATATGCAAAGAATAGAGATTTAAATGTTTTTGTGTGAAGTAGGATTGGAGATAAAATGCAGTCAACCTGAAGAAATATGTCTGACACATCATAGCTGGTAAGGGATTGTGGAAGAGACATATTTACCATATCGAAGGAAAGGTAGTGTCTTTAAAACAGTTTCTCTTTTAAATGTAAAAAAAAAAACCAATTGGAAATAAGTCATACTGGAATTCACGGGCTTTGATTTATATGCAAAATATTATTTATTAGATTATTTTTTTTTAAAATCATCTCTTAAAGCATGTTTATTAAAGGTTAAAAGTTTAACTATCGTGCCTTAATATTCATGTACATTGTATAATGCCAATTACTGAATAAATATTATTATGATTCTTAATGTAGAGTATAGCGTGAATTTAAGCTATTTCCATTTATTAGTGTCTTAATTACGTACACTCTGATAATAAATATTTTTTAGATCTTTCATCAGCAATAATGGATGAAGTACCAGATACAGCCCAGCACCTTATCGAGTGTGACACAGCATCTTGTAGGAACTTTTCTGAGTTTTACTGTGATACCTGTCATCAGCGAATCTGTGACCATTGCAAACAGCACCATCTAGAGCAGGACAGTGGACATGAGATTGTCCATTATCACGAGAGGAAAAGAAAACTTCAGAGAAATGCCGCTTTCACCCTACAGAAGATATTAATAGTTACTGTACGTTCTGCCAGGATCCTCTATGTTCTATATGTTTTGCCAAAGACCACATTGATCATGATAACAGTGACCTTGAAACAATTTACAATGACATTCTACAGCAATGTCAGAAGGAAGTTACTGATATCTGGAAAACAGTTATTCCTGAGGCTATAGATAATGTCAAATTAATTGGTGAAAAGAGGGAAAATGTCAAAAGGGAAATTGGCAATTTTAGAGTATTCATGAAGAAGAGGGCAATTGAACTGAAAGGGGTGATTAACAGTATACTAACTGATAATAACAAAAAGCGAGATGAGATCGAGGATTTTGTTATAGATGAAATGATGAATCAGCAGATTGAAACAGAGCACTATATAACTTACCTGGAAAAAATGACTTCAGACTATGAATATAAAATATCATCCATTAAAGCAACGGAACTAGTTTTATTCCATAAGGATATTTCTTTAGCTTCCCTGAGGATGCTTAGCAAAGGTAAATCCAAACTTCCAATTTTCACACTAGGCACACTTGATAAAGATGAATAGCGAAACAGTTTGGAGAAATAGAAATGGAGTCATCTGAAAGATTTGAGCCTTCATCTGTCACAAAAGTAAGTGAAGTAATTTGCCATGGACATGGAATTTTTCATTATCTCTCTTGCCCGAAACTTAATTTTGGGCTAGGGATAGCTTCGGCAATCTCATTCAGTTTGATATGTTAGGAAACATCTTGCGGAAAATATCAACCAGCATGAATTATATCCATAGTAACCACACGGTCACCACCGAGGTAGAACTACTTTACACAGATAGCGATAAAAACACTGTCTACAGAGTGACTAGTGACAGTTCCATCAACAAACTTATTGAGACAGGTAACTGGATACCTGGAGCTATCTACTCCTCTCACATCAATGGACACATACTGGTTGGGATGGAGACAAAGTCAGACCAGAAAATAACCAGATACGACAGGGAAGGAAGAAAGTTACAGGACATACATGATGATAAAGGACAAACTCTCTACCAAAGCGTAAACTTTATCACAGAAAACAATAATGGCGACGTATGTACATCAGATAGGAGGGCTAAAAAGGTTGTGGTGGTAACAAAATTAGGAGCATATAGATTCTCTTACTCTGTTAATGAATCTCAGTATAGATTCTGTCCCTATGGAATCTGTGCAGATGATCTGGGTCACATTCTTGTGTGTAACAGTCATACTTTTTATAGTGAAAATTGCTCTAGTATCCACCTGCTGGACATCAATGGTCAGTTCCTGTCTCTTTTACTCACATCAAAACAATATCCTGCATATCATTTTACTCTCTGTATTGATAATCAACATAATTTCTAGGTAGGGGGATGGAACAGTTCTACTGTCACTGTGTACAAGTATTTACAGAACACAAAAAAATAATATTCAATGTATTTCATTGCTCATTTTTAAATAATTTGTGTCACAAACGCTATTTGCGTTAACAGGATGTAAACAAAAAAAGTTTGACAAAAGAAATTTTGTTCGTTATTATGCTTTTCTTGGTTAGCTTGGTAAAAATTTATATCATATACAATTGTACCAATCATTTTTTTTTCAACAAAGAAATGATTGATGTGAATAATTTTCAAGACCAAAAGACCATTAAAACAATACAAAACAGGAGCAGCAAACACAGACCTCAAAAACATCGGATACTATAAATATTTAAGTGGGGTCAAATTTTCAAAGTTTAAGGAAAAATAACTGGTTTGTGAGGATTTGATTTCAGGGTTTGAAAATGTTTATTAATAATGCATACATAATTCTCATTTCGTGATTGTCATAAATTCGTTGTTCTTTCCATACCTCGAAAACAACGGAAATTAACCCCCACGAAAATCATTGATTTTAAAGTAGGTGTCATCGATGAGATAGCATCTCCTACCGACCCTTATGGACTTTGACATATTTCCATACATAAGTCGTATAAACGAGGACAGCAGTTTGATGATTTGCAGGAGCTGAGATAGAAAGTGTTAAATATTTTAATTTTATGTATGAAAATTAGCTGTTGATGTCTTTTTTATATCAAATTCAAATATAACTATTTGTGCTATGTTTGTGATAAAAACTTCAATACCAATACAAGAGGTCCATGACTCACCTGAGCAGTGTGGCTAGGTATAAGCAAAAATCAATACAGTAAATGCATAAGTGGTCCTGACAATATGAGTTTGAACTTTTATTGTAGTCTTACCCCCCTTAAAGTCATGATTTAATAAATATACATACGCACTTTACCTGAAGATGATTACATTAAAACAATACCAATCATGACTCTACTGTTCTTGAGCATGTTGAGAAGATCTTTCCTATATATTTCTATGTAAAAATTTGATTGTCCATTGTGGCCACGCCCTAACCCAAGGGGTTCAAGACTTAATCAAAATTGAATTGATTCTACCTGCAAATACTTCAATATGACTAATGACAACTTTGCTATTCTCAAGAATATGATTTTTAATTATATCTTCCTATTTATTCCTATGTAGAACTTTGACCCCCCCCCCATTGTTGTCCCACATTACCCCCCAGGGGATCATGATTTGTACCATCTTGAATCTACACTACCCGAAGAGTCTTCTATATAAATATGACCAATAAAGACTTTTCTGTTTCTCATCAGAGGATATTTAAAGATTTTCCCTTTATACAGCATTGTTTAAAACTTTGACCGTCCATTGTGTTCTCACCTTTCCCCCGGGGGTCATGACTAACATAATCTTGAATCTACTCTACCTTTGGATACTTTTTATAGATATAACTAATAATGACTTTGCTATTTTCAAGAAAATGTTTCAAGACTTCAACTAATTTTTCCTGTGCAAAAATTTCATGATATGGTCAGTAATGGCCGCACCCTACACCAGGGGGTCATGATTTGAACAAACTTGAGTATCCACTACCTGAGAATGCTTCCACATACGTTTAATCTTTCCTGGTCCAGTGGTTCTAGAGAAAAAGATTTTTAAAGATTTTCAAATATATTTCTATGTAAAACTTTGATCGGCGATTGTGGCCCCGCCCTATTCCCAGGGGTCATGATTTTAAAAAAATTGAATCTACACTAATGAGGATGTCTCCATATTAGTTTCAATCTTCCTGGCCCACTGGTTCTTGAGAAGATTTTTAAAAGAAGTCATTATATTTTAAACAATTCTTAAGTATCGCCCATTGAAAGAAGGCGATGCCCTTCATTTTAATAAACTTGAATCCCATTTACCCAAGGAAATTGTGTCATAGGCCAGTTTTGGTTTAAAATGGCCCAGTGGTTCTTTAGAAGACGTCAAAAATATTAAAAGTTTACAGATAGACGGACAGAAAGGCGGACACCAAACAAAATGTGATCAGAAAATTTACATGAGCATTTGGCAAACTGAAGCATCAATATAATGAAAATAATAGTTTCATAAACTTTTATCTATGTTTGTCAGTTATTACATGTATCAAAGCTCAACGTGACTTTTAGGGATAAATTTGTTTATTAGCATGATAGAGGTCAATATGTTTGAAGTGTTCAACAGCTTCTTATTAAGAGACTGGAACTTTGAATTATATGGTAAACAATTCTAAATAACCAATATTGTTTTACATTAAAAATGTTCACACTACTCCTCTGTTTTTTTAAATACCAGTGAGACATTGTGAAAGAGATTTATCAACTAGATCATACTGAAGAAATAAACCGAACTCAGTCTGGATGATATAGCGGACTCTGCACTCTATGATAGGTGAAGAGAAGTAAACAAAAGTAAACAGGGGGATATATACCTGGAAAAATGATTGCATGTGAACATACTTTGTGAAAGGTCTTCAATTTTTTTTTAATTTTTATTCCCAAAATGTTGATTTTTCAGTTTTCAAAATATTGATATTAGCCATATCGGTCAGAAATTTTGTAATCCGGTTACCATGGTAACAGAGGATGCCCAGAGAAAATATGCCATACATATACAGTAAAACTCCTTTAGTAGTAACACGGATATAGCGAATTCACGGATATAGCAAGGTTTTTCTTGGTCCCCGGCAAAATTCTTAACAAATCTTTGTTAAATTTTACGGATATAACGAACTCTGATATAACGAATTTACGGATATATCTGATTTTCAGTCCAATTGAGGATAAATATAATGAAATGCACATCGTTTATAACGAACTCTCAAAGATTATTTCATGAAAAATGATAAATTGAACTGACGTTTACTTCCTTTTAGCATTTATATATAAAATTCAATTCATAATATTACCTTAGTTATCGAAGATAATAAATTATGCTTTGTAATATTTACTTCCCTAACATATTTGGTCGTAATACTTGAAGGAAAACATGCATATTGCGAATTCTTAAAAATGGTTATATGAATTCGTCATACGGATATAACGAATTACGGATATAGCGAATTAAATTCACAGGTCCCAAGGACTTCGATTTTACCGAGTTTTACTGTACATGTAAGTTTTACCCAAGGAAGATATTATATGCCAAGTTTAAAGAAAATCTGAGAGATGACGTGGACAACCTTTTTTACAATCTGTTTGATTTTTACTGTGAAGTGGTCTTAATACTTTAGCAAACTATAGTAAACAATGGTTAACTTATTAAGTATAGATTTGTGTAACCAGGGTTTTGTATTGTTATTTAATGTTACTCTGAACTTGCGCTACGTATATGTGAGAATGTGGTGTGAAAGACACTTTGTGAATGAGGTAGTTATTATTATCAAGACACTAGACGGACAATCACATGACTTTATACTATTCACTGAATTTCCGCTTTAACGAACTAACATCGGGTGCTCTTAGCCTAGCTGTTGAACTGGCTAGATGTATATATTCATCCTATATAGATTGTAATATCTGTGAATTCTTGTATGTGTCCCGGTAAGATGAATTTATGAAATATTTTCTAAAGAAATGTCTTTTATGTTATTATCTGTCTAAATGCTTGTCTATGTGTCGTCTATATGTTGTGTGTAATTGTAATTTCAGGTTTTTGAGATTTTCTATCCACGTAATGAATTTTTTAACCTTAACCAGAAAGTCATTTTTCTGATATTCCATCACTTACTGCATTTGGAAAACATTTATCAGTAGTGTGTGTTTATGATCGGTAATTAAGAACAAGGAAACATCTTCTCATTAGTCAAAAAGGAAGGATATAGTGCCGTCAATTGATTCTTGTTTATGTGTATCGTCGATATGATATTTAATTTTGTTTCCAGTGACGAAATACACCTTTATGGCAGTCGACTTTGCATTTACCTTTTTGTGCCGCCATTTCATGTTTACTTTCGTTTGCCGTCCCTTTGATATTACCTTTTGTGAACATATGATTTAATTCTTGATGGCATGTGCAATTTCTTGATTTTTACGTTAATTGCCCTTATTTACTTTATTGTTCCTTTTTATTCAGTTTTTATTGATTACATATTTTTTGTATGTGCTGTCAATTGCAGGAAGCCTTTCTTGAGGTCAGATTTGTAACTTCTTTGTATGCACCCGCTCCAGCTTGATACCTAATATTTACGAAGAAAAAAAACCCAGATCAACAGGTAGTAACAGGTGGGATTATTTCTGTTCTCACGTAATTTTTACAATTTGCATTTACTATTTTTTTTTACCTCTCCTTTCTCTCTATTAAACAGTGACGTCTACTGTGTTTCCTTCCTGTGCCAAGAGATTCAGTGGTGGATCCAGCAGAGTTGTTTTTTCAGCAGAGGTAGGGTATTGTAATGTGTCTATTTAGTCGTCTATAAAAGCTATATGTGCAATAGATTTTGGACCCCCTCATTTACACAAATTTGAACAAATTAACCGCGAATCAAAAACTTAATAAAAGGTTCTCTATGAGGCATGGTGTAATCAAACTGACTTCCACAAATTTTAAGGGTAAAAATGTATGTTTTAAAACGATTTATTTTGATCTGTTTTAATGCAATTACAACAGGTTTTTTTCTCTCTCTCTTGTTTTACGTCAGGGGAACATATCAAACACGTACTTCTCCTTAGAGTCTTTTGTGAGAAACAGCAATAGTTAGAAAAGATAACGGCTCAAAGAATCGCTCTATCCTGTTTGATTTTTAAAACACCTCTTAGTAAAGATCATATCATATATAACATATAATATGATATAAAATTTTTACCTTCACAGTAACAGACCAGCAATGCGCTACAGATGTATCTCGCTCTATCTAGGTAACGTAATTGAAACCAGGAAAACGACGATCTTGTGGATCAAAAAAGTGCACTGTAAAATAATTCAATTTGCATTCATGGAAATGGCATATAAGTTTTCAAAATGTTTGACTTTCAAACTGCTACGATAACAGAAGTGACGTCATGAACTAGAATTTACAAATATTTTGAACTATTTAATAAATAGACAGATCTCATTACAAAATGAATAAGAATTCACTCCGATAGTCGCACTTAAATATTGAAACTATCTCAAGCAGTTGAAGGCGGACGTTTACCAGAATTTTTTTTACTGATTTTACTTTGATAAACTACCCATTTTCTTCCTTTACCAAGCGCAGAATGTTCAGTTTTCAGCGTGTGTGATAAAGATTACTGTATAATTTCAAGATTTTTTAATGAACTGAAAAAAGTATTGCTTCTTTGAGAAAAATTCAGATAAAATAGAAAATTAAATATAATAATATTTTTATACCAGCCTTACCAAATTCGATTAATATAAAACTAGAACTCTGCATACATATTTGCATTTAAGTTTGCATTTATAACTATTGAGGGATGAAACTTATACTAGTTTTCTCGTAAAAATGTAGCCATCCATTAATCAATTCGCTTGTTAAATTTTTAATCATGTCAATAGTACCTAACTATCAATATTGAACATCATTCGAAGAATCGAAAGTAGCCTGAAAAAAAATATTAAGAAATTTAATCAAAAACCTGTTATTGATTTTCTGCTCAAATATTTAGATAGAAAACAAACTGAATTTATTATACCCCCGCTTGAAAAGTGGAAGGGTATATAGTAATCGGTATTTCCGTTCGTCTGTACATCCGTCTGTCTGTCCGTCCGTCTGTTACGCTTTAACTCTTATCCGCAACTCCTCTAGATCTTATACTACTGAGTGAAATTTATTGAAACTTTCACAGAATCTTTACTACATATCGCCATTGGGCACCTCCTATTTTACTTTTTTATTCGACATGTATTTTAAATTTCCCATAGCAAAACATGGAACACCTATGACGTCACATAGAAGCTTCTGGATAACATTTGATAGGATGAGTTTTTCCTCTTTACACATTACCGTAAAACAATATATAGCAACACATGAACATTATGGGAGGCGGGGGTATCATTTAGTGAGCTCATTGCTCACAGTACCTCTAGTTTGTTTGACGTCTAAAAAGCAGTGCAAAAGGCAAACGTGAAAGAACTGTATCTCGAGGTCCAAATAATTTGTGTGAGAAAAATCACTGTAAATGCTAATCGATTAGACATTCCAAAACTTGCAGATATTTTTTGCAAGGAAATAGAAAATATTTTTGGGTCACACTACTTTAGTTTTAAAAAGTATACAAGAATAGAACATTTAAAAAAAAAAAATAAGATTTAAAGGATCCCAGCCCTCTGCAATTGATTTCACTAAGAAAATTCAAAATTTCTAAAATCGATTTTCATAACAACAATAACATTAGAGCCACATGGAAAATGTTTGAAGTATGAAGCTAATTTTTTTTTCAAAAATGACTTTCATTTTATATCTAGATATGAAGAGATGTCAACGTAGAGAACAGAAAGAGTAAGGATTTATTATCATAACATTAAATTTAAAATATGAGATATATATGATAATACATGTAGTACTTAGTATCATACCTATTTAAATCATGTTAGGAAACATCATGAAGAGATGCTTCCTAAGTCAGGAAATCCCCATGTTTTCTATGGTTCAAAGAAACAAATACATCTGTGAGAAGTTATCTTTCTTCTAAATATATTTTATGTAAAAAGGTCATACTAATAAAAATTCTATATTAAGTACGTGAAACATTAAACAATTTATTTTTAAAATGGTCCTTAAAAGATACAACTAATTCAATTTATAAGGCTTTTGAACTTGGTTTTGAATGTTGTATTGTTAAATATAAAAAATCAAAACAAAAAGAAATTGGTAAAAGAAAAAGAAAATAATGTTTCTTTCATATGTTAGATTTCATCGAATTGACTACTCAGAGGTCTCAGTTATGAAACTCAAATTAACAAATGGTGAGTAGTATTCATGTTTTGTACTTTGAAACTAATCTGTGTTATATCAGAGGGTCGGTATATGCATCCCTTAAAATAAGACCATAGAGGGGCCTAAAGATAGGTACATGTACCTTTTTGGAGGTACATACGAGGGCTGTATAATAAATTATGCCCTTAGCTCTATGAAATAAAACACAGAAATCATATGACATTAAGCTTGACTTTCACTCATGATTAATCATTGAACTGATTACAACTCATGTGACAACTTTTTGTCCCATAGTGGCATTGTGAGAAGCTGGAAAACAAAGGCTACTCGATACACTGTATTAATTGAATGGTAAAAAATCAGTAAACTGAAGTGAAAATAAACACTTCAATTCAGCTGCTGTAAAACTTGATTAGAATCCCAAAGAAATATTCACTGAAATTTGTGATATTTATAGTCAATGTCTGTTTCATAGACATATAAGCAGGTATTTCAAAAAGAACAAAATTTATAAAATGGGCATCAAGAATGCGTATCCTTTTTGAAGACAAGGACTTACGACAATCAATGTTCTGTTCGACAGAATTCAACACATTATAACTGATGACGTTATTTGCCTTTATGACAAATAACAAAAATGATAGACATCATTTTGAGCGTGGTTTATACAGTTTGAAATAAAGATTTGATAGTAATAAAGCTTAGTACTCAATGTTCACCCTATGTTTTGAAAAATTAGTGAAAACAACAGCGTGTAAGAATATTTAAACAAAAATTGTTGTTAACTACGTTTATCTGTACTTCAAACAGACATCTTTAAACCCTCAAAATAAATTAACAATGTTATCCACTTGAGAAAATCAGCACGGGTCTGAGAAGAGCAAAGAATAGCAGAAACACAAAAACATATTTTTATGCCATTTTCGAGAATTTCATTGGTCTTAATGTTCAAACTCGTACTGCCTCTTCAGAGTCCAAATCCAAGCAATGATCTTCTTAGCAAATACAATTTATACTTAATATTGCTTTGTCCTTATTTTCACACTTCACGTTATTTCCCGCTCGTGAAAAGGAGCAGATGGTTGTTGTAACCTATCGGGACGAGATGCTCGCCTCTGATGTTTTAGAAGACTGTGTTTGCTTTGTCGCTGATTTGTATTGATTAATGAACGTTTCAGCTTGAATACTGTTCGCTTTATCCATAAATATATTTTTTGTTGTTTTCTGTTCTAAATAATTTCGTATTTATTTTCTAGTTCTTTGTTTCTTGTTTTGAATTTATTTAAATTTCGTTTTTATTGATCAAGAACCGCCTTTGTTAGCTGTTTAATACTTTCATCTCAGTGAAGGGGTTACACTGTATCAGAATGAATAAATTTACTTCTTTATAAGAAGTGCTCTTTTTTACAGATATGATTTTTCGCTGAAATGTCGAGTTAAGTGTCTAGATTTGTCTGATATAAAATTATGTTATCTTAAGGATACGTAAATGTAGTCGAGATCCGTCCTTATTTAAAGTAAATGAAAAGATTAAAGATTGTCAAAATTGCAAACGTTTGGTGAATGTATGAATAAAATGCATCCTTAGAAAACTTTATTTTAAGAGAGATCACAAAATAAACAATGGAAAATGTATTTGAATGCATGCTGTTTGGAAACAAATAACAAACTATTGACAAATTGGATAAAGGTGAATTTACATAGATTCGAGGTTAATAATTTTTGTATATTATCACCAGTAATATAATTATTTTAATTTTATTTCACACACATATATCATTAATTTTTGAAATTTGTGAAACTTTAAATTTTGGGTGGGTTTGATTGACACCTCTTTGCACTCTCATCAATTTTAATGTTATTCTTAATACCTAGTAAAAGAATAAAAGGAACAATCTTGTTGTGTATTAATAAAAAATATCAAGATACTTATCCAGAAAAATAATTATATTCAGAGTAAAAATGTTAAAGAGCAAAACCCCTTTACAAGTATAGTCATTCCGCTTTTCTGCTTTTTAAAGAGAGTTTAGCAAATGGAACACACCCGTGAAACGTACACAAATTTTGTAAACAGGGCACGAGCTCTGTTATTGTTGATGATTACGATTCACCGGATGTGTTCAATTGTTAAAGTCTGCTCGTCAAAAATGCGTGAATTGACAATAAACTGTGAGTATATTTTGCTTTCGAATATTTTTATTCTGAATTTTCTAGATTATACATATGTATTTGTAAGATTTTTTATTTATATCCGACAAGATTGCAACTTTTCCTAAAGTATTAAGAATACAATTAAAATTAGTTAAAGTGCAAGGATGTGTCCATCAAATCCGTCTTAAAATTTGAAGTTTTCTTAATGACTTAAAGGTGAAATATGATTTTTATATATCTTGTGTGAAATGCTATTAAAATATTGAAGTCGTAATTATATACTTATATAGAAAATTTTAACTTCAAATCTGTGCCCAGTGTCATGCCCCTTTTATGCAACCATGGATATGGTATACTTTAGCTAGCTCACCAAATGCCTCATTAATTTGTTTTATTATATTTTCAAGTGATTCATAATTAGTATGTAATTAACTACCAGAGATTTTGCGTTTTTATAGTAAGATTTGCTACAAACTTTTGAAAAGAAATTTCGACATTTTCTAGCCACTTTTACATAAAGCAACCTATACATTTTCTGAAAGGTAAATATCTAAACTATTTAATTACGTAGAGTAAAATGATGTCACGGTTGCCATGGCAACGAATGAATATGACCCATAATTGCCAAAGTTTTCGTTTTTCTCCTTTTATACTTCCCAAAAGTATACTAACAAACTTACGAATAACACTTCCATAACAGAGGATTTAGTGATAATACATGTAATAAAACAAAGCATATCATCAATTAGTTTAAAGTTATGCTAGTGAATATTATTTGAAAGACAGGGTTTGACAATTAGATAATTTCCGCTGTACGTAAGCATGGTAAGGTAATAAATTAGGACACATCCCACTATACATACTAATAGTAATAAATAGGAAGTATGTCTAAATAAACGGATTATTCAATGCCTACATATCTGTAATGTATTTAATTTCATTTGATCCTATTAGGGATTGAATTCCTTACAAAAATGTTCCAAGTATCAAAAGAATCAGTTCGTTTTACATTGCGTTCATACACTATTCCATTGTACATAAAATGTCAAATGACGTCATAGTGCAAAAAAAATCCAATGTTCAGCAACAAATGTCTCTGTAACAAATGCAGATACCTTAAAAAGTTTATAATAAAAATTTAGGGAAAAAGTCAAACATTCGGGTTGTGGCATTTTTTAGGAAAATTATTTAGTGCTGATATATAGTTAAAGGCTACAGAAGATAGCACAAAATCAGTCATTTATGCGTAATTTTATCAACTTCCTAGCAGGATATGCAGTTTTGACTCCAAGTTTACGATAATTTCTTAACATCACACAGAAAATTTTTTTGTGGCAGAAATGTTTAGATTCTTCTCTTGTTTATAAGAATATCAATTGTTTTAATGTATCCCAATTATTAAAAAAAGCAGTTAATTATCCGTTATGCTGAAAAGGCGTCAAAAAGCATCTCTGGGCGTTAAAGGGTTAATGCAGCTATGGATAAGGTATACTTTAGCTAGCTCACCGAATGCCTCATCAACTTGTTGTATATATTCTTTAAGAAATTCATAATTAGTTTGTAAATCATTAACACGAAGAAGACTGGAATCCTGAGTACTTGTATTTATTAGAACTGTTATTTAATCCGTTCAGATATTTTTAAACCTATGCGTATTAAACATAACAGAAGTTTCACTCAATCCAATCTAAAAACTGAAATCGCTCTGCAAACTAATGGGCAAAGGTCAATTTATTCTATTTTCTTCCTTGTTTAAAGCAACATGCACATACCATCATCAGCAGATTTATCTTTATATTCATATGTAGCAGAATTCATATGTAGCACGGACTTCCTGTGAACTGTGTGAACTTGATGATGGAAAATAAAAGCCAATGATTACTGTCAAATGGATTTATTAATCTAAAAGAAAAAGATTACTTTTATTGCTTGGAATATTTAGGAAAAATAATAAGAATTTTTATTTGATACAATATATATCTGAGAATCGAGGGGGTTATCTTTCTCTCTCTCTCTCTCTCTCTCTCTCTCTCTCGTACATTTCTCTGTTCAATAAAAATTATGACAACACGTTACTTATTTAGTTTTGAAAATTCAATCTACGCATTTATTACAAATAATTTGAATGCCTCTTTCCAACATCTTGGCCGAGTATAATCACGGCCGGGAAATGTCTACAGATACATGAAGAAGTTAGCTAAAATAATCGTCATAAAAGAATAAAAAGGCACATAAATATAGAATATTTTGCAGTAGAATTTAAATAAAACGAGAATTTCTATGCAGTACGATAACAGTCAATGTCAACAGATAATTGTGAATTTTAAAAAAATCCGTTATTTTTCTCAGAATCGCTGTGGAACGGAAATACATGTACGGTTGTTTCAACCCCGTACATTGTAAATAATTAATTCTATTAGTAGGAGTTTTATCTTCAGAAGTCAACATTATTTTATTAGTGAAAAGAATAAGCATAATTATTGGTATGTGCAGAAAAAAATGTTTTTATTAATTAATTAATTAATTAATTAATTTATTTATTTATTTATTTATTTATTTATTTATTTATTTATTTATTTATTTATTTATTTATTTATTTATTTATTTATTTATTTTTTATCTCAGTAGTAGTTTCATCTTCGAAAGTCCACATTAATTTATTAGTTAAAAGAATTAGCATAATTATTTACTATACAAGATTAATTTATTTTTTAACTACACGCGGTAACAAATACATGTTGACGGCGATTAAAATCATGTTATTAAGATATCGATTTAAACATAGGTATTTGCAGAATTTTATTTTTATTGTTTATCTATTTATCTATTTATTTCTCTTTTGTTTATCTATTGTTTATTTATATTTATTTATGACATTTGAATTATAGAATAAAAGAATAATTTCAATGCAAGAAAAAGACCAAAGGCATTCCGAATAAATCGTTCATCTTGCGTTCACCGTTCGTTCACCGTTCACTTTGCGCTCGCGTTCGCGCTCCGTTCGCGCTCCGTTCGCGTTCTGCGTTCATTCACCGTTCACCGTTCACACATCGTTCACCAAGTTGCGTTCACCGTTCGCTCTGCGTTCGTTCACCGTTCGTTTAGCGTTCGTTCACCGTTCAGGTGGGAAAGTAGAACGTTTCAGGGACTGTACAAAGTATCAACAAATGATTGCAATACTGTACATGTATTTATTTCTGAAAAATAAAGAATTCTCACATTTTGATATAATTTTCTCGCCATACTTTATTTTTCACTTAGCACTTAACGTTGTTTTATGTGGGAAAAAAAATGTTGAGAGAGGAGAGGGGGGGGGGGGGGTAAAGGCGACTAATATGTTATATATGGAAAAAGAAAATATTTCCGGGGTTGCATTTAAATTATTCAAAGACTTATTTTTTTAAAACTGAAGCTAATCTATACTCAATAAAAATAACACTCCAACATGTTCAAGGGAAAAGACTAAAATTAATCGTTTACTTTTGGTTTCAGTCCTTTTGTTGAACTCACAAATTGAAATAAAACAAGATAGAATTAAATAATAAGTACCCAAAATGATCCCTCAAAATTTATTATGTTCCAAAGTTGTTTATTATTTTAAACAAATATATATATTTTTTTAAAAATATAAATAGTCGCCCGCGTGGCGCAGTGGTTAGAGCGTCTGCTCTAGAGTCGCGAAATAAGGAGTCAATCCTAAGTCGCGGGTTCGAATCCCACTGTGGGTGGTGGAGACCGGTCCTTCGGATGAGACCGTATAAACCGAGGTCCCGTGTCGCAGTTGGTGCTGGCATGAAAAAGATTCCTCCCTGCTCAATGGCCCTGAGTGCCGAGCATAGGCCAAAATTTGCAGCTCTCCACCGGCAAGTGGTGGGGTCTCCATACGAGTGAAAAATTCTCGAGAGAGACGTTAAACAATATACAGTCAATCAATCAATTAAATATAAACAATACAAATGTCAAATTTCAACATGCACAATCTATAGAGCTACCAGGAAAGCAAGATCATCGAAACATTTTAGCGCAATTTGACGTAATTTTAATTGTTACGTTATTTTGATCAATTGTGACGGCAGGCAAGGGTATTGGTTTCAGTGCTTTTTTTAACTCATAAATTGAAATAAAACAAAATAGAATCAAATAATATGTACCAAAAAATGATCCCTCAAAATTTATTATTTTTCAAAGTTGTTTATCAATTTAAACAACTATTTTTTTTAAATATAAATAATACAAATGCCAGCTTTCAACATGGACAATCTATAGAGCTACCAGGAAAGCAAGATCAGTGACACATTTTAGCGTAATTTGACGTTATTTTGATCAATTGTGACGGCAGACAATGGTATATGTCGTTTTAACCCTGCTTGAAAAGTTGGAGGGAATTTAGTAATCGGTATGTTTCTCTGTCCCTTCCGACTAGCTGTACGTCTGTTCGTCTGTTACGCTTTGGGATACCCATCTCTTATCCGCAACTCCTCTTTTACCACTGATTAAAATTTTATGAAACTTTCACAGAATCTTTATTACATATTGCCATTGTGAACCACCTATATATATATTTTACTTTTTGATCGGACACAAATTTTGGGTTTCCCGGCAACAGCAAGATATGGACTTTGCCATTATAACCATATGGGAGGCGGTGCGTACCATTTAGTGAGCTCATTGCTCACAATACCTCTATTTTTATTTTAGAGCAGCGTTATTTGACGTCACAATATCGAAGTCTTTTATATATGTTGACTTTTGCAAGTGTGATAGAGGCCTAACATTGCTACATTCAATATAAAATATATTTACGAAAAGAAAATTTAAACATCATTAATAATACATTTGCTTGATTCATTAAGTTTGTTAATATTAGAGTTCTCTGTCGTTGGTTGATAATTTAAAACAAGTTCACTCGCGCGGGTATGTTAAGGCAACACATGGATCAGAATTCGGCGAATAAACACTTTTTTTTATAATTATGTAACACTAATAAATGGGAAAAGTCATGGATAAATCTTTTGCTATCATTATGCATTCTATAGACTTCAATGGGACTTATACTACAGGAGGCAGTTCACCACGACGTCACCACGTGACGTCTATAATTAGAAAATATACCTTAATGTAAAAGTGAAAAGTTTAACACTACCCCGGGGATAATGAGTTTCAATTTGTGATAAAAATTATGTTAAAACATCTCTGTACCATGAAAAGTGCTGCTAGAATCGTACTGTACTATTATAGAAATAATTAATCAACAATTTCGGACGAAACCTTCCCAAAATTTTTACATTTTGTTCATAACATTGAAAGAAAAGCATCAATTCCCGTAAACCATACGATTCTAGCAGCACTTTTCAAATACAAAAGAATAAGAACTTTATATAGAAACAAAAATTAATCTTCAAAGTATGTGGCGTAGTGTTGAACTTTTGCATCTTTTTTGTTACGAACGACAGAGGAAAGGCTGATCGGCAAGTCAACACACTCCCTGCTATAATTTTACAAAGAAATTGCAAAATTATATTACCATACCTGATTCATACGCTTTATTCCCACAAGAATCACACATGATATTTATTCTAAATGCTTTTAAACTCCGATTTCTTGTGTTTGTTTACATCAATTTTCGTTACGATTCACTTTCACTCTGCTACTGCATGATCAACAGTTATGACGTCACGGGTTTGGTATGTAACCCCTGTGATAACTACAGAGGCCCAGGAACGACAAAATTCCGTTTATATTATGTCTCTGCATATTTTGATTCATTTTTACGACTTCAAATCAATCTTAGATATCGATTCTAAGAAATTTTTGTCTCTAAACCTCACGTCATATAGCTTACTATGACGTCATATCATATAGGCAAGTTGAATATTTGGTTGTAACCTTAACCTACCTGCGCGTGAAATACATCGAAAAACATCGATTATATGCTGATATAAGCGCAAAAAGATAAGATCAAATTCAGCAAAAGAAGGCGGCTTAAAACAGAAAAATATATTTAAGTTTATTTTTAACATTAATTGTTTTTTTTTAAATAATGATTTCTTTTTTTAAAATATCCATAGAAATCGGTTTCCTGACCATGCTGACCACCTCCCGTTGGATTTAAGATGGCGGCGGAGAAGTGCCTATACACATGTTAGTGCTTCTGACAACCTAGATTTAGGTCACATATATACTTAAAGTTAACAAGATCAATTTGATCATATTTTAAAATTCTTTGGGTTGTTTATTTTATAAATGTTGATATTTGACTACAGTAACTAATAATCAATAAATTTGTTTCGTGTACTTTGGGACTATTTTTTATAGTAAAATTTGACGTCATGGGGCCTCGTGCATTTCAAATCTACTGAATTAGATAGTATTTCGATTTACTCTAGGATGGTTATTTCAGGTAAAATGGAAATATAAGGAATCACTGTCTAGTTTGGAGAGTATGCCAGGGACATCAACTTTAGTGGGAAACATGGGATAATTTTAGCACAACGGGCTTCGACCCTTATGCAAATTATCCATGTTTCCCACTATTGTTCATGCCCTGGCATACTCTCCAAATTAGACAGTGATTCCTTATCAATATAAAAAAGTTGTTTTCCACAGGATAATTTTATATTCAGATTTTCGCCAATGTTGTCTTACCTTTGTCTTAGTGTAGAAAGGTCAAATTTATGATATCGGTCTTCATATAAATCGTCCTAATATTATTAATATGAAAGATATATATTTAAAAACTTACTATTTTAAAGAACATTGACAATGTTATGTCTATGCAAAATTTGGTAATTATTGGTTGCATGTTTAAAAAATTATAAACATTGTCTACGACTTTTTGGGACAACCCTCGTATATAGATTTCAGAACCATAAAAATAAAAGAGAGTAATATTTTTTGGCGAGTGACGCTTCTCGCGAAATTACGCGAAAATTAATTCCTTGTGTATAATTAGGAATCTACAGTTGTCAACATATAATTATTTGTTAGTTTGTTTACATTGTTGACATTAATCTACATGTTGCTGATATATATATTGTGTTAAGAAAAATCTTAAAGTAACAATACCCAAAGGTGCACTCTGAGGCGCTAAATAATATTTTCATGTGTAACATAACTTTATGGTTATTTACATAGAAAATGAAATTAAAAGAGGAAACCTATTATTAATATAAAAAATGTTAGATCTGAAATATCAGATATTTTGCTGAAGATGCGTAACTCGCTGTTCTGAAGAAAAAATTAGAATGGAGGTCTAAAGTTGGTTGTCTTTCTAAATTTTTCCAGAACAGTTATCTTCAAATCTGCAGCTAAATAGATATAACGCAATATTGTCATTTACAGAGAAATCTCAATGATAAAAGAATCAGCAGGGGATTCTGTTCTGGAGAAAAACGACAGGATAACGATGAAATGATATCTGGTGCAAAGGATGTATAGATTAGTGTTACGAAAATCTATCACGGTGCCGGGTGTTAGTCATTGTACTCACAATTCTCGTGTGTCGTCAGACTTTACCTGGATCAGTGATAAAGACAATCTCATCTTGACAAACAGTGCAGGTGATGAAGTAGATCGTCTCACAGATTTACTTAGGAGTGCATGGGGAGGACACACCGTGACTAGTAGTGGCGATTTAATTTATCTAGACAGGGAGTTAAACATCATCAAATTAACCATATATAACAAAGTAAAGACTATATTAATAAAGTACATAGAACCATGGAAACCACGCTGTGTATGCAGCTCTCCCTTCACTGGAGACCTGCTTGTCGGGATGGTTAATGCTGATACAGTAACAGCCAAGGTAAACCGTTACACTAAAACGGGGCAATGCATACAGACCATACAGCACGACAACAAAGGTCAGGGACTGTATAGTCTACCTAACTACATCAAAGAGAACCGCAATGGAGATGTTATTGTGTCTGACGTGGACCGTGTAGTGGTGTCCGATGGAGGAGGAAGACTCCGCTTCTGCTACGAAGGGCCTCTACCAGGATCACGACTAAAACCACGTGGAATCTGTACTGATGAGCTATCACAGATCCTGGTGTGTGATGTTAGGACCGGCTCAGTACATATAATTAGCAAGGACGGTGGATTTCTGTCACAGATAAAAACATCACAAGACAGGATATACGCACCCTGCGGCCTGAGTTATGATGATAGAACTCAGTTACTCTGGGTCGGATCAGACACAAACAACAAAGTGAACATCTATAGACTTGTTTATGGGTACTATCTGACCGGCACATGTAAGTTATATTGTTGTGACGTGTTTATGTTTTATGTTTTACTATAAGAGGTGAAGTGTGAAACTGAACATAAATAGGCCACTCAAAATCTACATAACACTTTGCTTTAATGACATCAAACTTGACACATTTGTTCTCCTTAGGGAGTGAATGATTTTTAAAGTTTATTATTAAAGTCATAAGATCAAGAGGCAAATCTAATTCAGGACTTATTGATTGATTTTTGTTTTACGTCATATTCAACATGTTAACATTTTAACTCATATACAGAAATCGCCATATACCGTTAAAGTGCATCAAATTCCGAATTTCACTCGACACTATGGGCCACCGAGCCTGTTGAGAATTTTTTAAGGTTAAATATATATTAGAAATTCATTATTTATGAGAAAATCTTTTTCTTTAAACCTCCTCTGCAAATGGATATAAAACCGATAAAATATGTGCATTGTTATGAAAAGCAAGGGTCTCTCGACCAAATTGTAAAAGATGTACCCCAGAATCATGGATTCTAAAGAGTAAGTGGGCGAGGGTTGCTCTGTTGATTATATATATCAAAATTGTATTAATGCTTTGAACCCCCCCCCCCCTCTTTGCCTTTTGGTATTAAGCCACAAATTAAATGCCATGATATGACCGTAAATATAAATAAATGCTTGTTTTGTGTGCTCCTGTGTATCTCGGCAAGCATTTTGAAAAATTATAATTAGGAAAGCATATATTAAGTGTTATTTTCCTTTGAAAATTGCTTTGGTAAAAAAAATCTCAATGTTTAATATCTTTAAAATGCTTTTTGATTATTAATTGAGAGTATAAGGAAGAATTCTAATACAATTGTTTTGTTAAACACATTTTGATTTACTAATGCACTGATGTTTGAAGCAGTAAAACGAACATTAAGGAGACAGAAAGCCTTTCATTGTGACGTCATAATAGAGCGACGCAAACACACAATGTCCCGTGACATATTTCATGGAACAAAACAAAACGCGTCGCCGGTAAAACTCAGTTTCCGAAGGTTAAATCAGCATTAACTGTTATAAATGCCAAATTAAAAGATATTTATTCCCTAATTCTAAATATATTGTGTATAATTAACCATAATTATTCAGATGAGTATTGTAGCCCATGGGCCTCTTATAAATATCGCCAGATTTTTGTCCTTTATTGCAGATCTCCCTCTGGAGAAGATAAAGTGTATGAAGCATCCCAGTGATTTATTGTCCGAGTTCTGTGTCCCGTGTGAGACTTCCTTGTGTGAGATATGTATAACGACCTCTAGAGATCATACACATCATGACGTTAGAAATGTTGAGAAATTGTTTCATGATATTCACAAGAGAAAGGGTTGGTAACGATTAAGCCTGTAAAGAAAACCTTTGACAAACAATATAATCATTTAATCCATTTTCTTGAAGAAGTGGAAAAGTTTTGCTTTTTAAAAGTTGCATCCTTAAGAGTTCTTTCTTAAATTGCCAGACTGCAAGATTTCGTGTCCTTAAAAATTATATTTTTTCCTTTATTAACCTTTACCTACGAGGGTTGATCCAAAAGTAATATCACTGTGTCCGTATTTTTAATATTTGGCGTCATATTATCAAATTCAATGCACCAAAAGATGCATAAACATAAATCTAACCAAATTGAAAATTTCATTTAATAATGTTCAATTAAATTCATCTCATCGATGTTTAAAATATTAAACATAGGGGGTGTCGCCGCGTCACAACTAAACGTCACGTTTTAAAGTTAATATTGTTAGAATGAAAAAAGACAAACACATTTAAAAAAGCATTTAAAAATCGTCTAATCGTCCAATACTTTAAAAGACAAAATTGACGACATTTTCTAATCTTAAGTTAGAAATTAAACGGCGGCATTTTTTTTTAATCATAAACAGTATTGTTTATTACTGATGTATTGCAGAAAGGAAATGTCAAAATGGAATAAAACACCGAAACGAGTTGTAATGTGTTTTTCCTTCAAAATCGGGAAATCACAAGTAGAAACAGTTATGATGGTAAATAAAACTCGCAGAGGAAAGGATATTAACAAGAGACTTGTTCATAGATGGTTTCAGAGATTTTGGGCAGATCAAGGGTAATTAAATGATCATTTGGGGTCAGAAATACCGAAAGATAGGAGGTCGGACGGAAAGGTTCAATGGCGTTGACGTTGTCGTAAAAGAGATTCGTGGCAGTTTGAGTGATATGAGACACTTTTGTTTGTCTTATGGTATTGTTCAAAGAATATTTATGAAGGATTAAATCATAGATAAAGTGTACAATTAGTGCCAATTGTTCTTAAAAAAAAAATAAAATATGTGAATGTTTTTTGAATATCAATTTTTTTTAAAATAAAACGATGGGAAGGCGGTTTTAAAAGTGTGTGACGGCGCATATCCGTTTTATGACGTTATTTAGGTGCGGCGACTACCATATTCGCACTTTGTGTTTAATACGATTTTTTGAAAAGTATAAATCATTTTTATTTGAATTTTTTAGGACTGATTCAAAATAAATATAGCTTCCATCATGTAAAATTTTGTTAATTTACGTCAACTAGGAGAAATTTTATTGAAGTTGTGACATTACTTTTGGATCAACCCTCGTATCTAATTTTTATCAGAAATGCTCTTACTCTTTATTAACCACAGCAAATCAGGTATGTGAAGGAAAAATATATCATATATATTTATATATATGTTTGTAGATGGAGATGCACTTTTGATGTGCCTTCTTCTTTGTCAGAACTACAGAATAAATCTTGAAGAAGAATATTGGTTGGAGAAATATAATGCTGTGGCTGACGTTTTCAAATTTAAGAAGCTTAAGAAGAAATCCGATTTCAGCAAACTGAAAAAGAACAAACCAGTGCTGAAAGAGGATAATTCAAATGTCGAGTTTTCTTGCAAATTCTTCAGAGACACCAGCTTTCTAAGATTTGCAAAAGAACAGAGATTTGTTGATATGTTTCTATTTTGGGCAGAAAAAGACAACATTTCAAAGTATTGCAGGTCATCAAATTATTTGAGAAGAGAAGATGAGGAAGAAGTTTGTTGTTGGTTATTGGAAAATCAGACAGAACAGCTGATAGATCGACTTGGAGAGGACATGTTCACACACGTTACAATGAAAGACAGATCAATACATGAATTAGTATATAGCAAACGTACGTTTCTTTTGGTATATTTTTGGGCATTTCACAATATTTTAATCTCCTTAATTTCCTTTACTCAAGAAAGAAAAGTGTGAAGTTAAACTAGGATAACAGTTTGTCTTTCGGTTTGTCTATGAAGATGTAAGATAAAAATGTAATCAAACCAGACTTGAGTGTCTGGTACATCTATGGATACGAGCTTGGTGCAATATCCAAACGCCGTTTCTGGCCTTATTGTCTATTGACTCTGATTAAATTTATGAATTGAGTCTGTTCTTGCTTACCAAATGTGAAAATCCAAAATTTGTCCTTTTCTTATAAGTGTCCTGTCGGTATTATCATCGAGTTTTATAAACCTTGAATATTTTCCATTCTTTAACCACCAGACCCTTCATAACTAAACAAAGAACAATGTATTTTTAATAGAAGGAATTCAAGGAGAAGCAAACCCTATTTTTTTCATTTTTCAATGAAAAAAATATTGCTTTTATCATTTAAAATTCTTCTCCTCAAAATGTGCTAGGACGTAATTAAATCAAAACCTACATGAAAGCTAGTTATGCATGAATTAAAACTTGCACAAATCATGACCTTTGGGGTTTAGTTTGGTCCACAATAAAATATTGCAAAGTTTGATATAGAAATGTACAGAGAAGTTTAAATCATATGATAAAAGGTAGGGCACTACGATATCTACGCTGTGATGAAAATTTGATTCTGCATATAATTTGAAAAGAAACAAGTAGTGCAAAGTTGAACAAAATTCAGTTCCCCCGCCTTCCTGTCCCTGATAATTTGAGATCAGAAAAATATAAGCCAGAATATTTAGAAAAAATAAAATCAAAGGCATTAAAAATCCTATAAATCTCAGGAATTAGTCGTATTGATATAAAAGAACTAGCTATATTGTACTCTATTCAAGTTTGATGTGATCAAAGCAACAGTAGACAATACCATGTTTTAGAAATATGTCATGGTTTAACTCTTAAATCCATGTTTGGTAATAAAAGTAACGGCTTTAAGATCTCTGACATTGGTATATGCCTAAAAATAACCATACAAATGAATAGATAACTAATGTTTTTTTCCCCAAGTAACTGGTCTTTGTTGACAATTCTTTCTTTTTCTACTTCATGATAATGACTTAAAAGTTTACCTTCTTTTAAAAAAAAACAACAACTTGAAATTGGGTTTTGCAACAGATCATTTACCTTTTAAAATAAATATTTCTAAGCATCATGTATAAAAAACTGTATACCTATTGTATACCATTGCATCCCCAGCATCAAGATTCCGGAGGTTGACATGGGGGTTTCAGTTCATTAATGTATTTGTTTAAAAAAAATCAAATATCCTTCTCGATTACAACTCATTTTGTTAAATTATTGTGTAAAAGAAAAGCGTGGCATTTCATTGCAATACAAGAACAATGTATCTTAGCATTTTTCTTACCCAATAGAAATGAAGAATGAGTTCCGCTAAAGAATTGCAGTGCAAAAGTGACAATAATTATTTAAGGAATCCCTTTCTAGTTAGCATATTATGCCAGGGCATGAACAATAGTGGGAAACCTGGGATAATTTGCATAACGGGCGAAACACGACGGCAGCTGCACGAGATTTTCATGCATATTTGGCCTCCTTAGCTCTTGACCTATTGACCTGCTTAATTTAAGTTCCGGTAGAATTATCAAGAAATTAACTCCGGTAACTTTCAAAGAGTTATCACAGGGAGAAAAAATTAGAAATGGAAATATAAGGTGATAGTTTTCGCGCATGTCACGTTCCATTTGCTTATTACAATAAATGAATGTGTTTACTATTTCGTATTATCGAGAGATAAAATAGAAAACAAGTAGAGTATCATTCTGGTCAGATATGTTTTGTTTTATTACAGTGGGTATACCAGTACAGGTTATAATGAGAGGAGATGACTCCGTGAAAAATTTCCTGGACAATCTCAAGAAAGGAAAGACCACCATGTACTATGCCACTGGGATGTTGATAGGGTGTGCAGGCAGCGGGAAATCAACACTGCTAGGGAGGTTGAAGGACATCGACCTGGAGAAAATTCAGAGAAATACAAGATCCACTAGGGGAATAGATATCCAGACAGACGTCTTTGATGTGTCAAATACAATCGAAGGTATTGTGTTATATGAATGATGCATGCAATTGAGGGTAACAAAAATTGTATCCCAAAGGAACAGTTGAGGTCGACACAAATTGTTTTCTTTGCGAGGGGCAAAATGAAACTATTTTTTTTTCAAATACATGTAACATTAAAACATGGATTCATGAATTCTGTGAATCTGATATATTTTTTGGAATACAGATATTTTTTTAAATACTGATTTTTCAATGTGTTGAGCAATTTTGGCTGTTGTTATGCTGGAGGGTGTGGTTTCATCAATAAGAAAGTAATATAGTGATGTTTAGCAGATGTTTCTCCACGAATCAGATTCAATAAATTTACAAGTACATTATAGTATGATATATCTAGAATATTACATAATACATACTTAATTTGATATCATATATCACATCAGCCCAAGTGTCCTTACATTAGCTAGAGAGCCAATAGAGCTAGGGCTGGTATGGTACGTTATATGTTTTGTATGCAGTATTTTATTCATCAATTTTATTTTTTTTTTAAATAAGTATTATTAAATCATTTAAGAATGAATTTGATGATGAACGGAATACACAAACAAAAATATATATCTAGGCATTTTGTGTTTACTAGCCAACAATTGGACTTCATCAAAATTTATTTCGACAAGGCGAAAACTGTTTCAAATTTGTTTTGAATCAAAGGAAGGTTTCTGCCTCAGAGAGAAAGAGAGATGGAGAGAGAGGGATATGGAGATAACGAACAGTATTCAATATCTAAGTCCATCAAACAATACAAAATGGGAGCAGAGCAAACACGGATATCCGAAATATCAGAGGTGGAATCAGGTGCCATGGAGTGAGCATCCCCTGCCGACCGGACACACCTGCTGTGTGCTCCTTGTCATGATCAGGAAATAACGGAAAAACCCTTCGTCGATTCAGAGTATAAGTTATGGACTAACAATAAGTATGAAAAACGTCAGTCAGCACTTACCTCAATGCTAAATTGTATTTGCTGACAATGTCAAACAGAGAACTTGCGAAACAATGACTTTAAAACAGACTGTTAATATTCATGTTTCATCAACCTGCTTGTCAATAATTTACCTCATTTTAGAAATTATTCATAATTGCGTATCGAGTAAACTGAGATATATACACTCCATATGCAGGTGATGGAAGTTTATTACTGCATAAATAAGGGATGTTGACGATAGAAAAGTTAAAGTCATCATGTTTATCATACATCTTATTCGTTAGATTACCATTGAGGTCTTTTTTCAAGCATCTTTCACCTCAAGCTCACCGGAATATATCGTATCGACATAGGAATGGAAATGACCATTGTTAATTGACAATACGTCGTCCATATATCTGGGTGAAGGCCACAGCATCTGTTTTTTTTTCTTTTCAAGCATACGATTTTGCACAAATTCTGCTTCATATGAATATAGAATAGGAGAGGGGGGTATTTCAAGTTTGTTATGTATCAAACCACTTGTTTAAATCGAGATATCAATGAATTTTTATTAAAATTCTTTTTTATAATCATTTAACAGTTAATTTGTCAAACCAAAAACAACGTTTTTCGGTTATGATTGATGAAAAAAGTCAATATCACAGTGTTACAAAACCTCCTGAAGACATATCTGATGAGATGAAATCGGATGAGATGAAATCGCTGAATATTTGTAACCCTGGAGATAGTGAAGAAGCTACTGTTTGTGAGCTCGAGGCCACTTATGATGAAGAGGTGTCACGAGACAGCATAAACACAGAAAGTGAGTTGCTCAAGGGAGATATTGCTGCTGCTCCACTTTTTGAAAAAGCAGATGAAAAAGCAACTCAAAGTCAAAATGCTGCCGAGAATTTAGAAAGGTTAGGCATTCTAAAGGTTTCAAAAAGTGCTTCGGATGAACCAGAGAAAAAAATCTCTATGGTTGATTTTGCGGGACAGTGCTCATATTATTCCTCACACCAGATTTTTTTGAGTCCACGAGCATTCTTCATTTTGGTATTCAATATGGAGAAAAAATTAGATGAAACTGTTGGAAAAGAAGTGTGTAATCAAGAAGGTTCCATTTACAAAGGATGGACACACAGAGGTTTGTATTTGTAAAGTAAAATTTCATTTTCATTGCTAGACAAATCTTGAAACTTGTGCTATATGTAAGTAAGTCTATAAATATTACCCTCGAAGTCAATAAATCACTGTTTTCAACATGTATGAATATTTAATTACTAATTTTTGTCACCTAAGGACAGATGATACAAAAAAATGGATGCCTGGGTTGTAATATATGTTTTGGCCTAATTTCATCGCAAATGATGCATATAATAAATTTCTAGAATATAAACAAATTTTAAACCTACTATGATGATCAAAAGTCTGCTATTCTGAAACCATCCTTATTAACCTATACAAATATTTTCACTTTAAATTCCATTTTTATGCAAATTTGAATAAAAAATTAACCTACGCGGTGAAAGTTATTCATTTTACACATTTAAACATGACACAAGTTGTTATTCTCAAATTCTTTGTCAAAAGTGTGTTTGTTTCATCTGTCCCTAATTTGCTGACATAGTTCAGACCTACAGTAACAGGTTTAGGTCATGTTCATTGACATTTTTGCGCCTATATTTAAAGATACTAATCACCATGTCTTTTTAGACATCGATGTTTATCAAAAGTTAACCCCTAGGTCGAAAACCTATAGACAGAATAAAAGCATAGTTTAATTTCTATCCAATTTTAGATATTTAAAGCATGACAGGGGTTAAAAACATTTTACAATGACACATCCACTTTGATTCGTTTCACTTCTGTAAAATGTAATTAATTGAATTTGTTCATTATCTTTCTGTCTGGAAACATTTTTCCAAAATGCTTCACTTTTTATTGATCAAATTATTGATAAAACTTATTGGTAAACACATTGACTGAATTAATTATTCCGTGTTTATCAGTTTTGTTGTATTGTGCCGTCTTGTTGACCGGAGGTTTTAAATGAAGTAAATTCAGATTTTTTAAAATTCATTCCAATGTAATGAAAAGTAGATAAAAACTAGTTTTTAATAATGCTAATATGTCTTAACTTCCAAATGACTTTCGAGGGCTGTTCGGAAATTATTTACTTTAACTCCATAAAGACTAGAGAAAAATACACGAAAATCCGTCAACATTTACGAATAAAACAATTATGCAAAAGTTCTAGTTCAAGTGAAAATTAGATAAGTTCCGGTGAATTTATAAACATGCATACGTCAATCGATCTGGGGAAGCATCGCTACGTCATTTTAACGTCACATTAGCCGGATAAATGTTCGCATGTAAAACTATCGGAGAGCGCTAACTATTCTGTTTGTTATCATATTTAACATTACAAAAACCTACCAGTCTCTTTTCTTAAACGATTTTTTTAGAAAACAGAGAAAACAGATTATTCGTCAGAAAAATATATACACCAGTGAAACAACAAACCCTGAGACTGTTTCGTCTCGTTGTTAATATTTTAGCAAGTTGGCCAGTCTGGAAAAGAGTTCTACAAAGCACTACAATTTTTTTTACGTATGGTTGCTGCTGCCTTGACGTCAAAACCATGTGCCGTCGTTATCAGATTTCTTTACTGTGCCTACTGTAGGTCACTTAATTTTTGCGAAAAATTATTTTCGCGAGATAGTCAATGACTCTTGAGTAGCGAGACAAAATTTTCACGAACTGTGGTTATTGCCCTATATCGTCTTAAGGAATGCTATTATACGCGAGAATTAAATTTTCGCGAACACATTGTCTCGCCTAATTACGAGAAAATAAATTTCTCGCGAAAAAAATTGATTTAGAGTATTTTTTTCATGATCTCCTAATTTTCGATCAAAATTCTAGAAAACTTGCAAACATAAAGACAAAATTAATTGAAAAATTATACACAAAAAATTGTTTTATTTTCTCTCTTATTATGGGTCCACCGGAAGATTCACCCTTTGTGTTACATATTTTAAGCATTTGATTTCGTATTCACCGGAGGATCAATGTGCGTTCAACAGCATTGTCAATTTGCAATAAAAACGTCAAAACCAAAAAAAAAAAAAACGTTGTAAACAACGGTTGCAACGGCCGTAGCCAGCAATAGCTTCTAAGCATTGATTGACAAATCGTAGGATTACATGTTTTTTTCAAACAATTGGACGTTTTAAACATAACGAAACTCGGAAAGGAAAATACGGAGGCTACAAACTGTCATCTGGACATTTTTTTATTTTTAATAATGGAAGATCACAAATAAAAACGGTGTCGTCATGCAGACTTCGGAGTCCTATTTATTCAAATCTCGACTATATAATTAAATAGATATGGACTCTTTGGTGATGAATATGGTTTTTTACTCACCAGAAAAATATCAATATTGACTTAGCTAAAGCCGAGTCCATAATTGTATAATAATAACGTCATAATCAACTAGTGACAAGCCATTCACTTCAGTTTCTTGAAGTCAATGATTGTTGTTTTTCAATCTCTTAGATTATGTAACATTTTGGGCAAAGAATATTCACCAATACAGCAGTAAAAAGGCTCCAGTTATACTTGTCGGCACTCATGCTGAAGAAAAGACAGAAGAGGTATTCACTATTATATTTTTCAATATAAACTCTCTTTAGATTGTGAGATCACAATTATAAATAGATATAACGTAAAAAAAATACAACTGACTTATAGGCGAGTATATACGGTATACCTATGAACAATAGATAAAACGAGGTAAATGATTGACAAGCAAGTTGACGAAACAAGAATATCACAATCTCGTTTAAACTCATCATTTCTTAAACTCCATGTCGATACAATGACCGTGTCTACAAATACAATCATAATTTATCATTGACACAAATGCTGACTGACGTTTTTCATGCTAATTGTTAGTCCATTATTTATACACTGAATTGACTACGGATTGTTTTGTTATATCCCAATCATGACAAGGAGCATACGGCAGGTGTGACCGGTAAGCAGGGGATGTTCACTCCTCCATGGTACCTGATCCCATCTGTGGTGTTTCGGAAATCCGTGTTTGCTCTGCTCCTATCCACATGTTTTCCTTAAGATTAAGAAAACTGAGATTTCACCAAACCTGTTTTCAAATAACTCCACTCACAAGTTGATTCCTTGAACACTTTATCTAGGAAATAAAACAAATATGAATTTTAACCTTTTATTCATATTTGGAATGGTTACACGATTGCTAGTGAATAAATTGGTTTATCTATAAGGTCATTTTATGCATAAAGTAAAACGGAACTGTTGACATTACGCACAACATATTCACAGTAAAAAAATTGTTTTATTACATTCTTTGTTATGTATAATTAATCTGGCATTTGTCTTTTTTGCTTTCTTTTTTACAAGGAAAAAGGAGAGTTTTTCCGTGAGATTTGGAAGACTTTGGAAACAAAAGGCAAGTCCCTACAGAGGCATCTTGACAAGAAGAGGATGTTTGCCATAGGTTTCCATGAAAATGAAAGCATTGATAAAATCAAATTGTCAATTATTGAAATTGTTCAGAAACTTGATCACTGGGGTGAAAAGCTTCCGCATTCCTGGGCTATGTTTGAAAACTTCTTCCAGGAGAAGAAATACCTGAAAATAATAAAGAAAGGGGCACTTTTTGATTTCAATGAAGCATTGCCAAATGATATTAAATTGGAGACTGTTGAAGATCTAAATACTATGCTGCAGTATTTCCATGATATCAAAGAAATCTTGTATTTTTATCAAGAATTTCTCAAAAAAGTAATTATACTCGATGTTCAGTGGTTTGCAGATGCATTCAAAAATATAATTACCGATAAAAACCATGCAAAGGAGGATTTGTTAGAGTATGCATCAATATGGGATAAATTTAATGATACTGGAGAACTGAGTGACACTTTGCTGTCTGCAATATGGAAAATGAACAATAATGAATACCTTGAACACAAAGATGATATCATGCTGTACATGGAGAAGCTGGGGCTTTTGGCTAAAATTGATGACAAAAAATGGTATGTTCCCTGTATGAACAAAAAACAATTTCCAATGAATACATTTACATCATATCCTGCTTCATCCATCCTCTGTTTCACATTTGATATTCTACCTGCGGGCATATTCCATCGCCTTGTAGCAAGTTGCATGCAAATTCCTTGGAGTATTGTCAAAGAAAAAACGGGAGAAAAAGAACAGCCCTGCATTTACCAGACAGCGGCTGTGTTTCTGTTTAGGGACCACAACGTTTTGGTTGGAATGACGTCAACAGAAATTCAATTGCAGGTTTTCGTTATAGATGGAGAAGTTGATTTAACTACATGTACTCAAATACAAGAAGAAATTGAAGATGTATTGCATATGCTCTCAAATACATTCCAGAGAAACATGAAATACCAAATTGCCTTCAAATGTAAACCTGTCGGCTTCTGCGATAGTGAAAGAAGTCACGTGATCAAGGAATCTGAGTTCAAAGAGCCCACTTTTCAGTGTCCTTACTGTCCTTGGCGCGAAAAGCATATTATTCACACCAGCAACGTCTATAAATACTGGAAACAGGTACCATTTGCTTAATTGAATGACTTTGTCAGGAAAATATTTTTTAAATACTTTAAAATAATTATGACTTTAATATAAACCAAGACATTAAAAGAGGAACACCTAAAAGAGGGTCTGTTATAAATTTGATTATTTGATAAAATTTTCAATAATTTTTTATCAAACAGAAAAGTCAAGCTAAGAATGTTATTGAAAAGGAGAGCATTCCAAACCGTATGTATTGATCAATTTTACAATTATCCTTAGTTTTTATTATTGAAATAGGAAACTTATACTTAATAATAAGAATAGTTCTAATATTATGTAATACTTCCTATATATGAGCGAAAGATAAACTCGTTATATTTCTTGATTTTTAATTGAATACTGGTGAATCATTTCACATATAATGGAAATTTATCATTTTAGCAATCGAATTTATTTTAAATGTGGTGTCAAAAGAACTACGTGGAATAACATCCCCTATACTTGCTGCTTACTTTGAAGTACACCTTGAAGAAACCAATTTATGTCTTGAGGAGGAAAGATTTAGAATTCTCTATAAATGGAAATGCAAATATTCAGCTTTAGATCACTTAAAAGAGCTGGAGGGAATTTTAAGGGACGCAGAACAATCAGACGCTGCGGATTGTATCGGGACTGTCCAATTTTCTGACTTTCATTATGCTGAAATTTTTAGACCTTGCCAGAGTGTTTCAAAGAAAGATATCATGGTGTTATCTGAGAAACTTTCTAATAACTACACTCATTTGGTACGGTTTTTAGGTCTGTCACACATTTGTATAGAACAAATCGAGGCAAATATTCGTAACATCGAAGAAAGAATATTTAAATCTCTTTTGAAATTGAAAGAAAAGCGTCCACATTTAAGCCACCAGGATATCTGCAGGGCTTTGAAGTTTATAGAACGAAGTGATGTTGCTGATTATCTAAACAATCAGTGGAAATCTGAGTAGAAAAAAAACAAAAAAGAGTATATTATTTGTAAATTGAATTCTTTACAGAAACGATTTCACCATAGCATAGGGTGTACTCTCAAGGATGACTAGAAATATGGATGTACATATGAATGTAAATACAGTTATGATAATTATTTCTTATACGAGGGTTGTCCAAAAAAGTCGCAGACAATGTTTATAATTTTTTATTTTGGCAACCTATACTTACCAAATTTTGCAAAAACATAATATAGCCAATGTTTTTTTTTTTTAAATTGTGAATTTTTATATACATATATTTCATATTGATAATATTAGGACGATTTATATAAAGGCTGATAAGGCCTGTCGGCGCACGGACAAAATTTGGAATAATTTACGCATACACCTATTACATTTGCTTTCATTTCTTTAGTACTATATTATACATTGAACTAAAATTTAGATCACTGAAACCAGAATAAAAATCTTAATATTAAGTCAAAATTTCATATAAAGATCATTAGAAACAGACGATTGGTGTCATGATTATCATTGTATCGTTGAAATTGAGTTTGATGAAAATGACATCGTCAAACGCGTATTGGCGTACGGAAAAGTAATAAATTGTGTTGGATATGGTTAGTATACATCGGAGACTGGACAAAAGAGTACAGAAGTGACATTACATAAAAGATTTTAATAAAAAAATTATTTATAAATTGCAAGATAGTCAATGAGAGTTTTTCTTCGGTACCGAAAGTAGTTGATTACGGCATGTAAGAAGTAGAGTACTGTTTGATAAACGCAGACAATTTGGAAAAATTTGGACCGCGAACGACGTCAAACAATGTGTGTTCTCTGCTGCCTACAATGTAAGTCGATTTTTCGACTAAATTTCGACTGAAATTTGAATCTGCTTTTAAAAAAAACAGTAAAAACAAACGGACAGTAGTGCATTTAAATATGTCCGTTAATCAAGAGTACTCTATCACTCAAAAAATATTGAATGTTAATAAATGTACCCGGTAGTGAAGCAGACAACGAAATCATGGCTTTATAAGTGACGTAATTTACGATTGCTTTCGTGCGCCGGTGTACACTTATATTCTTTCTTTATTTTTTCATTATTCTCTTATAAGATGTGATATCATCATGAAACTTAGAATGCATGATCATAAAATGTTACTCTTTGCTATGACAAGGAAAGAAATTGAATAAAGCAAAGAGAAAAAAACTGTTTTTTCTGTTTACGACTTTTTGGGACAACCCTCGTATTTTTGCCATGTGCATTATTAAATTGAATGAATTGAAAGATGTTAATAGATAACTAGAGACCCAAGGGCGTTTAATCACTCTTCTGATTAATTGTACAACCTATCACGTCTTTACGAAACCTTTAATATCATGTACAAAGCCTTGATATTACAAAAGTAGGTCATCCTGAGTCCAGAATATTTAACGGACAAAGTTTAATGATTCTAAGCCCCTTATTATCTGGAATTAGTCGCTGTGATCTACTTTTTTGTCGATTTTCTCCGAAAGAAAGAGGAAAAAAACTGTAGAACTTTTAAAATTATCGTTTCACCAGAAAAAAAATGAAAATAATGAGGTGCTCTAGTTTGCGTCACAAAGGTTTTTGATATGGATGCGATAGAGGTCAAGGTTTTGCAATAGATTGATTGTACGTTATTTAATGTCTCATTCGAGAATTGTTCACTCATATAAATCGTTAACGTATGCCAGGGAATGGATTCAAAAAGCAACAGCCATCTTATGCATAAAATGGCCCTGCACTTATATCAATTAATTAACTATCACCCCCTTTCCCATTTCATGTATCAAAATAAAGTAGACACTTGGTGCTTTCATTTTCTATAATAACATTTCGTTTTGAGAATCCAGATATTGGAAAACAGGTTTGAGAAATTGCAATGCTCTTGAAATTTGCATAAAAAACATGCGTATTTGACTACCTTCAGCAAAGAATTAATATATGAGCACAGCCCACGATCCAAGAAAATAAAACATGTTTTTCTAATTTTCAGAAACAGAGCTGTCATTATGTATTTGCAAATTTTGGATCAGAGGTTGTGCTCTATATGAAATATTGAAAAATGCTTCAACTTTAGTTCATTTTCAAAGGAATTTATAAGATATGAGGAAAATGACGCATTTTATGACGTCATAAGGCATTGGCTAGATGGGAAATTACGTCACGATTAATAGATACGTGGTCAACAACACTCCAAGTGATAAATACTGCATTTGCAACCTAAAGTGAGCGGTTTTAAGATTTCAGAAATTCTCAGGGCCAAATAAGGCTCAGAGTGGCTCTTGCTCTTTAGCCTTATACTCGCCACTCAGGGCCATTGAGCAGGTATGAAGAGACCCGCGAATATATGTCCACAATGACATGGAAATTTTTGCACATATATCTATTGATGCAGAAACATTCTTCAACCACGAAATCAATGTCCCATGAACTAACATATACTTGTCAAAATTTCTAAATCCCCACTTTTGTTTTTTCAAAAAGTTAAATACCTTAACATCAATGTACTTATTGCTTACAATTTTGTTTTTAATTTGCAATACTTACCTGTCAAGGCCAAAAAAATGTAATCGAATGTGTATTTACTCGACCGTGACCGTTTTTGTTAAAAAGCATTAAGTTCGAGTTCCATATGTTTTTCGGGTGTATTCTTCATATTTTTTACTTCCATGTGTTCTCCATCTTTAATTGATAACGAAAACCAGGAAAACGTTTTATTAAAATGCGGTGTATGTCCACACAACAATGTGAAAGTGAAGTTGAAATGATCCAAGCTGGTCGTAGTTAGCGAGAGTTCTGTTTTCTTTCACTGCATGACTTTATTTTACTTAAAACCTTTATATTTGTCGTCCCAAAAATACATGAATTCCTTCTTATCATTCTAAATCGCTAGATTTTCAACAAACACAACAAAATCATCATAGAGTTTATGCGAAAAAATCAAATGAACTGGAAGTGCCCTCCCCTCAATGTCAAACTGGAGGAGTAGGGTTAATATGTAATAAGACATTATGTAACTTTTGTAAGCAGGGCACAGGCATTTTCAGTAAGCCCCCTTGTCATCCTAATCTCAACCCTTACTTACCGGTACATGTATTGAAAAAGATAGACCGGTGTTTGAGACAGCATTTCCAGCAGCAGAATGTAGCGGAACTAGAGGACGACCTAGTCTCCACATGGAAAGACATTCAATAAAAGAATTTTTCTTAAATAGTGTGAACTCTTTGAGGAACGGTTGTCTTACTGTGAATTCGTTTGAATGGAGTATAATGCACTATTTAACGTTGTGAATTTGTAATTCTAGGGTGCCTTAATATTTCTGCATATTGTGGTAAAGTTCTTCAATAAAATAATTTAATTAAGAAAAAATTGCATTGCTAATTTTTTATCCTGTATACTTATTAAATTATATTGTTAAAATAATTCAATGTAAGAGCGATGTAAAGCAAAAACTTGCCTGGGGACTTAGAAATTTTGATAAGTATATATTCCTCAAACCACAAAAATTGACCCCTCGAAAAATCAAAGTGATAATTTTGAAAGTTCTAAGGTCGATACAATGATGCTGTCAGCAAATACAATTTATCATTTAGTGAAATGCTGACTGACGTTTTTCATACTAATTGTTACATGTACCAGGTAGTCCATTATTTATACACTGAAATGTCGAAGGATTTTTCCGTTATTTCCTGATCATGACTAGGAGCATACGGTGGATGTGACCGGTTGGCAGGGAATGATCAATCCTCGCCCATGGCACCTGATCCCTCCTCTGATGTTTAGGAGGTCCGTGTTTGCTCTGCTCCTATTCTGTATTGTTTTATGGGCTTTGAAATTGATTACTGCTCCTTACATGTATCTCCATATCCTTCATTAAATGATTTTGTACATGTAGTTGTTAAAATGCTTCCAAATATACTTTGAAAAGCTCCTAAATACGAGGGTTGTCCCGTAAAATCGTGGACAAGTTCTCTTGTGTAAAAAATAAACATCACTGCGTTCTGAAATTTTCACTATTATTTCGTACATATTTTAGTAATATACACAGCAAATTTCAGATAAATATATGCATAAATAAACAAATTATGCTATTTTATGCCATGTATTGCATCACCTTACGGCGCATGGATTATAACGTCAAAGTGTCTAAAACATCGTCACGTTTTTATCTTTGCTGAAAATGATGTTGGATGAGTCCGACTTAAAATTAGGAATTTCATTGATACACATTCTTTAGTCTCCATAAACAGCCGAAGAACCAATTGGCACCCTCATGCGATCTTCTGAAGATTTATCAGTAAGTTACGGACAATATTCTCACCGTCATTCAACTAATAGAAAATCTCATATCGGTGGTCTACTGTGACAGCGTCTTTTGCTATTACATTAGGAGTTTGTCCGTATGTTTTATATTCCCCAGGGACTCGATCAAAAAAGAATTCGCTAAGAAAACTCCTATTTCATTTGTATACTTAAGATATGGTGATATTTTTATAATCTTTTTTCTTGTATGGTCATTACAAGTCTCTAAATGTGTCATTACAACATCAAATTAAAACGGAACTGCTCTCTGGTGCGCCGTAACGTCATAAAATCGCCATTTTTCGTGTGTTGTGTTTACCACTTCCCATTTCGAATGCTCGAGAAACTGCCAAAAATTAACCAAATGCCTTAAAATTTTTACAAAGACTACAAAATTGATTGTTGAATTGAATAAGAATAATTTTAATCCAAATCTTATGTATTTAAAACTTTTATTTTGAATTCAAACTTGTGTATTCTTTAATAAAACCTTGGTGTTTTGTCCGTGCGCCGTAGGACAATACCCCGTGCACATTCAAGCATAATAAAATCTTTATTTTTGCCTATATCTTATCAAAATAATTATCATATACTTAAATATAATAAATAAACAATTATTGAAATTTTCAGCTTAGTGCGCCCATTACTTTTCGAGAAAAACGCTTTGTCCACGATTTTACGGGACAACCCTCGTACAGTAGCTCGTTTATCTAAAATGGGCTACAGATTCTTGCAAAATATCACCGCCTTATATATGACTAATTCTTCCGGATGTACCTGTAAAATACATCATTAGATCGTAGATTGATTAACTCATCTGATTCAATACATATAAAGTGACACAAAGAAAAATAAGGGGAAAAACATAAGTGTTTTCTGTGTGCTTTCTAGTTGGCAAAAAAAAAGCACAAGTTAGAGTTCTTATTTCAATGACACTTTATTTAATTTTCTATTTTCTTTATCGATATGAATAAACAACACCTCACATGGAAATACTGACTTTGGGACCCTGGGAAGCACGTAATTTTGGAGGATAAAAATTACTGTAAATCACTTTTTATTGGCGAGAACTTTATTTTCGCGTAATTTCGCGAGACAGTATACTCGCGAAAAATTAATTCTCGCGTAAAGTAGTATTCCTTAAGGTTATAATGAGCAATAACCACAATTCGTGGAAATTTTGTCTCGCTTATCAAGAGTCAATGACTATCTCGCGAAAACAAGATGTCGCGAAAATTAAGTGAACCTACAGTATACTTAGCTTGCATTTAAGGCAACTCAGTGGCAAAATTTTCAAAGTAAAGGGAAGGGCCTCCAAAAAAAGGGGGAGAGTGTGACAATTTAGTCATTTCATCGGCTAAAGGCTATACTTTGCAAATATTTGTTAATAATCAGTCACAAATATTCGCATAAGTACCGTTTGTACTCAACTATAAATCGTCTAGGGGGTTAAATGTTTGTCTAAAACTCTGTGTCCGACCAATTATAAGGCACGTGCATCATTGTAAAACATCAAAAGGGGTAGAAGTATATTTGATACATGATCATATTTAAACAAGAAGCTCATCGGCCCAGAATTTATGAGATTTGATTGCATGAAAAACACATATTTATATTTCCATATATATTCAACAAGATGTGTTTGTGAAACACTATGCATCCGGCAGCAAAAAAGTTCGAAAAAAGCTATTTTAACATATTGGTCACAGTCAAGGTCACAAGGTCATTGTCCTTGTTATCATATAAAAGGAACGTGATGATTGGGGTATGCATTCCAAATATGAAGTCTTTATTTTTTATGGCTTAAAAGTTAAGGTTCAAAAAAACTTTTTTTAGCATGAAGGTCACAGTCAAAGTCACAAGGTCACTGACCTAGGTGTCATTTCAAAAAGCTTAATTAGTGGAGTACCCATACTAAATATACAGTCTCTTTCTTTCAAGGTTAAAAAGTTCTGGCAAAGGTTAAAGTTTCCAGACAAAAAGCTATTTTAAGCATATAGGTCACAGTCAAGGTCACAAGGTTATTGTCCTTGGTAGTATGCATATCAAATATGAACTCTCTATCTATTTTAAAGTTCAAAATTTATGGTGAAGGTTCAAAAAAGATATTTTAGCATAAAGTTCACGGTCAAGGTCACAATGTCATTGACCTAGGTGTCATTTGAAAAAACTTAATTAGTAGAGTATGCATACCAAATATAAAGTCTCTTTCTTTCAAGGTTCAACGATTATGGCGAAGTATAAAGGTTGCAGACAAAAAGCTATTTTAAGCATATAGTTAACAGTCAAGGTCACAATATCATGGCGAAGATTAAAGTTTGCAGACGAGCAGATTCTCGGAAAAAATAAAGGAATCGGAATTTTCCAGTAAAATTCACATCTACACTTTGTGCCCTAAAAATCTGCAAAGTTTGACGAAATTCTGTGGAGCAGTTTAAGAGGAGTTGCGCTGACAAAAAAAAAGATTGACGAAATGACACACTGACTGACATTGTCTTTATTCTTCTTATCAACTTTTAAATTAACAGTTTTTAAGAAAAATCTTTCAGGCTTCCGGTACATAAGACCTGCTTAATTTTATTAATGTTATGCTGATATAAATTCAAAACTTTCAAAGTTTTTTCACAGAAAAATTACATACAACTCCTTCAAAAATATATCAATGATACAGAGGCAAATATATATAGTGCAAGGATAAAATTTCGTGGTAAAAATGATCCAAAATGAAAGAAAAAGTGAGCAAGCTCATATACCCCACCTCCCCCACACGTCATAGTGCTGAAAATCCAGGAAAAAATAAAGAAATCAAAATTTCCCGCTTATATGCACACCTAAACATTGTTTCCCAAATATCTGCTGAGTTTGAAGAAGTTCTGTGCAGCAGTTTTAGAGGAGTTCAAGGTATGGCCAAAATTCCCGGTAAAAAGAAGGAATCAGAATTTCCTGATAATATGCACATCTACACATTGTGTCCTAAATATCTGCTAAGTTTGACGAAGTTCTGTGCAGTGGTTTTAGAGGAGTTGTGGTGACAAACTGTTCATTTCTATATTCATTGTATGGCCAAAATCCTAAGTTGAAAAGTGTGGACATTCCCAGAAAAAAAGGAATCGGAATTTCTAGGTAATATGCACATTTACACATAATGTTCCATATATCTGTAAGTTTGAAAAAATTCTGTGCATCGGTTTTAGAGGAGTTGCGCTGACAAACTGTTCTTCTCTATATTCAAGATATGGCCAAAATCTAAGTTAAAAGTGCGGAAATTCCCGGAAAAAAAGAAATCGGAATTTCCTGGTAATATGCACATCTACACATTGTGTCCTAAATATCTGCAAAGTTTGATGAAATTCTGTGCCGCAGTTTAATAGGAATTGCGCTGACAAAAAAAAACAGGACTAATGGACTGACTGACACTCTGACTGACTGACTGACAGACGGGTCAAAAACTTGTTGCGTGGAGTATAAAAATATATCAAATTAGAAACAGAAACAAAGATAACACTACCATTTTAGCATACTTTATTTTCCTGTATTCTTAAGCTTAACAATCTCTTCATTTAAAGACAACAAAAGAATATTCAACTTCCCTCTAACAAAAGTACATCTGCATAATGTGTCTTATGACACACATTGACACCTCTTATCATCTTATACTTTGCCAGATTGGTTTATTATATATGTAACAAGCATCCATATACAGCTAGTCTGAAAAAAGGTTCTCTTTTCAACATGTTTGGTTAGGAGCAAAACAATGATTAATCATAATTAATGAAATGGATTCATAATAACAGTACCCACCTTAGATTAATAACAACATGATTATTTCAGCACTGTTATCAATTGGCACCATTTGTTTACATTGTCATCAGGTTTTTAAACCTGTATAAGAACACTCTTTAGTGTATGTTAACTATAAAAACTAAATATTAAAAAAAACTATAATCATTAATGTGCATTAATTAGTAAAATTTAAGGTTTCCTTAATGTTTTTATCTCATCACATGATTTCTATATCCTTTATATTACACATACATTGTGTGATTGTTTTTACGATATTATTTGGTTTATGTTTTCAGGTTCACAAGAAAAACACTTCAGAAAACCACAGCATATCCACCTACACATAATTTGTCAAACATGCAGCTTTTACACGCTCAATCATTGTCTTCTGTCATCAATAAACATCTGCACTTAATAAGTTATACATCCAACTAATATCTGACAAGTTCACCCATTCTCTAAAAGGTGTCACACAGCATACACACGGAATTGTTCATAGACCCATCCATAATACAAGCACTACACAGAATTGATTAAACTAAACATCCACCGCTGTCACAACTTCAAACCATTGTCTTAAGGCGTCACAAAACACAATTCATGAGGAAAGTACGTAGTGTCTCGCAGTATGATGTAGAAAGAAAAAAGGGAGTAATCCATGTAGGGCTTAATTTCTGGAAGCTAAAATTGACATAAAAAATAAATTATACATCTGAAAGCAACATCACAATCAAATGAGCAAACATTATTTGAATACAACTTTTGCAGTACTCCCCTGAATTTGAAAAAAAAAATTCAATGATACATGTAACTAAGATATTGGAATTGAGTACAAATTTTCAAAACATTATCTGCATAAGGCCCTCCTTATAACCCATTATCTAATCCTTCTCTGTTAAGCTGACTTACCTGGCTTCCACTCCTGAAAACTGGGACTTTAATGTCTAATATGGAATCCTGAAAACATATACATATGATATTTATTCAAATTTATATGAAAAAAAATTCTTGTTCTTGGGATTACAGGAGTTACGTATCTTGATCTTGATCTGGGGATGAAAAGAGTTACGTATCTTGTTCTGGGGATTTCAGTAGTTATGTGCCTTGTTCAGGGGATTACAGGAGTTATGTACCTTGTTCTGGGGATTACAGGAGTTATGTACCTTATTCTGGGGATTACAGGAGTTATGTACCTTTTTTGGGGGATTACAGGAGTTATGTACCTTTTTCTGGGGATTACAGGGGTTTTGTGTCTTGTTCTGGGGATTTCAGGAGTTATGTGCCTTGTTCTGGGGATTACATGAAATATGTAAATTGTTCTGGGGATCACAGGAGTTATGTACCTTGTTCTGGGGATAACAGGAGTTATGTACCTTGTTCTGGGGATTACAAGAGCTATGTACCTTGTTCTGGGGATTACAGGAGTTATGTACCTTGTTCTTGGGATTACAGGAGTTATGTACCTTGTTCTGGGGATAACAGGAGTTATGTACCTTGTTCTGGGAATCATCAATGATTACATTAGTTATATACCTTGTTCTGGGGACTACAAGAGTTATGTACTTTGTTCTGGGGATTACAGGAGTTATGTACCTTGTTCTCGGGATTATCAATAATTACAGGAGTTATGTACCTTGCTCTGGTGAGTACAGCAGTTATGCACCTTGATCTGGGGAATACAAGAGTTATGTACCTTGTTCTGGGGAATCATCAATGATTTCAGGAGTTATGTACCTTGTTCCGGGAATACAGTCCCTGAAACGTTCTACTTTCCCACCTGAATGGTGAAATAACGCTGAACGAACTATGAACGCAGAGCGAACGGTGAGTGAACGATGTGCGAACGCTGAACGCAACTTAGTAAACGATGTGTGAACGGTGAACGCAGAACGCGAACGGAGCGCGAACGCGAGCGCAAAGTGAATGGTGAAGGCAAGATGAACGATTTATTCGGAATGCCTCCGATCTTTTTCTTGCATTGAAATTATTTTATAATTCTAATTTCAGGTGCTTTAATATAAATACACAGTAGATAAATAAATAGCAAAAACATTTTTTTTCTTTACATATATGCACCTATGATTTAAATCGATAGTTTAATTACACAATTTTAATTGCCGTAAAAACATGTGTATTTGTTACCGAACGCGTGTTTAAATATAAAATTAATCTTTTTATGTATATATATGCTTATCTTTTAACTAAAAAATAATGTGGACTTTAGAAGATAAAACTACTATTCATAGAATGAATTAATTACATTGTACGCGGTTGAATCAACCATGCATGTATTTCCGTGCCAAGGCGAGTAAAATGACGATATTTTTTATTCATAATTGTTCTTGATGTATTGCATAAAACCTCTCGTTTTTTAAAATTCTAATGCAAAATATTCTTAGTTATGTGTCTTTTGTATTCTTTTATGATGATTATTTTAGGTAACTTCTACATGACATTGTATATGTATACATTTCCTGGCCCTGATTATACTCGGCAGGATGATGGAAATTAAGAAGCATTCAATAATTATTTGTAATAGATTAAATTTTCAAAACTAATTAAGTAATGTGCCGTCATAGTTTTTACTGAACAGAGAAAGGTACGAGACAGATCTCTCTCTCTCTCTCTCACAGAAGAAACCAACCAAATAAAAAGAATATTTCAGTTTAAACTAGACCTTGTAAGATTACAAACGGGATTCTTCTCCGTCACTCCGCCCGTCCGTCTGTTACACTTGGGGGACCCATCTCTTATTTCAACTCCTCTTATACCACTGAATGAAATTTGTTGAGACTTTCACAGATCTCCATGACATATTTCCATTTTGGACTTCCTTTTTTACCTTTTGACCCGTCACATATTTAGTTTGCGATAGGAAAACATGGACCCTATCACTATATTTATACGGGAGGCGGTGGTATCACCTTGTTAGCTCATTGCTCACAGTAACTCTGGATTTTATTTGTTGTTTAAAATAAAGAAGGCTGACGAATATCAATCTCCCTTCCTGTATCTTTGATACCCTCTCCAAAAAATCAACTCTGGAAAGAAACGTTATATTATGGTTGCCTTCTGTAAAAAATGATTTTTATGAATTTCATTTCATTTTAATATGACTTTTTTTCTTTTTCGAAGACTTTCACAGATTTTCTCTCATATTTTTTCTCAGTGTAAATTACCTATCCATGAGCATCTTCTTAGATGCTGATTGACGTTTTTCATACTAAATTTCTAGACACTGAATTGACACTGAACAATTTTTTTTCGCTATTTCTCGATGATGACAAGGAGCACTCGGAGGGTTTGACCAGTCAGCAAGGGATGCTCACTCCTCCATGGCACATGATCCCGTCTGTGATGTTTCGGAGGTACGTGTTTGCTCTGCACCTATTTTGTATTGTTTTATGGACTTTGTTATGAAATACTGTTCGTTATCTCCATTCATGTATCCTTCCTTTATTGAAAGTCAATTGATAATAGCAATCCTCCACCCCACCAACACAGCAAAATTTTCATGTTCTTCATGTACTTATCACATGTAACTTTTTAAACGAAAGCCAGCACCTGCATTATTCGAGAAAAACAATTTTATTGATAAATAAAAAAGTATTAAGAGGAGTCATTAATGTCATCATATAATTATAAATATATTAAATGCTGTTTGAAATTATGAATGACATATAAAAAACATGCATTCAATAGTTTGAAGAACTTCTTATAATAAATAACAGTTCGTTATTAAATTATGAACATGTCTATGCGCAAACTTTATTGTTCCACGTCAATAATGATCATTTATCTTATATTAAAAACAGGTCTTCCTAATGCATTAAATATTCTGGTTCTATTATTCTAATTTTAGATATCTTCACAATATCAAAATGGAGATTTAAATGTTTTTGTTGGAAGTAAACTGCAGTCAGCTCGAGGAAACATACATTACAAATGGCTGACATTAATCACGACCTGTGAGGTATTGTGATAGGAATTTATTAAGTACGCGATCGGAGAAAAGGTTGTACACATGACATTATATTTCTTTTAATTTGATACCGAAGGATAAGGTATACCTACTTATAAGTGTCCTACCTACGTTCTAATTTTGAATATTTTTGTAGAGTGTTGTTTAATAATAATGGATCAAGTACCAGACACAGCCCAGCACTTTATTGAGTGTGACACAGAATCCTGTAGGAACTTCTCTGAGTTTTTCTGCAATACCTGTCACCAGCGAATCTGTGACCAATGCAAACACCGCCATCTAGAGCAGAACAGTGGACATGAGATTGCCCCCTATCATGAGAGAAAAAGAAAACTACCTTCAGAGAAATGCAGGATCCACCCCACAGAAGATTAAAATGTCTTTTGTAATGATTGTTATGATCCCATCTGCTCTACATGCTTTGCCCATAATCACAGTGATCATGATAAATGTGACCTTGAAATCATCTACAATGACTTTCTGCATAGTTGCCAGAAGGAAATAACTGAAATCTGGATAACAGTTATTCCTGGAACTAAAGATAATGTCAAATCAATTGGGGAAAAGAGAGAAAATGTCAAAAAAGAATTTTCTAAGATCAGAATTTCCATGAAGAAGAGAGCAGATGATTTGAAGAATTATGTTGACAGTGTACTAACCGATAATAATAAAAAGCTAGATGAGATAGAGAACTCTGTTCTGACCGAAATGATGGAACATCAGAAGGAAACAGAGGACTACATAAATTACCTAGAAAAAATGATTTCAGACTATGAGAGTAAAATGTCATCAATTAAACACACTGAACTCATGAAATTTTATTTAGACATTTCATTGTCTACCCTGAAGATGCCTATTAAAGGTAAACCCAAAATGCCAATTTTTACACTTAATACAGTAAATAAAGAAGGCATAGACGAACAGTTTGGTGAAATCAAAATATATTCATCTGAAGAGTTTGAGCTTTCTTTCATCAAAAGAGTAAGTGAAATAACTTTACCGGGACATAGAATTAACCATTTGTCTCCCTTGTCCCCCAATAAATTTTGGGTAAGTGATATCTTTGGGAATCTCATTCAGTATGATATGGAAGGAAACATTTTACAGGAAATATTCATTAATTCAGAATACATCCAAGGTAACCACACAGTCACAAAAAAAAGAAAACTTATTTACACAGATGACATTATAAACGCTGTATGCAGTGTAACTAGAGACATGTCCAACAACATACTAATTGAGACAGGGGAATGGACACCTGGAGCCATATACTCCTCTCCTATTAATGGACACTTATTGGTCGGGGTTGAGAGAAAATCCGACCAGAAAATAACAAGATACAACAGAGAAGGTAGAAAGTTACAAGACATACGGTGGGATGACCAAAGAAAAACTCTCTACCAAAGTGTAAACTATATCACAGAGAACATCAATGGTGACATTTGTACATCAGATTCTAATGCCAATAAGGTGGTAGTGGTGACAGCATCAGGAGAGTACCGTTTCTCTTACTTTGGTCACCACTCTCAGTCTGGATTCTTGCCCTGTGGAATCTGTACAGATGTTCTGGGACAGATTTTGGTGTGTAATGGCTATTCTCTGTTTACTAGTGCGATCTGCTCCAGTGTGCACCTGCTGGACATCAACGGAAAGTTTCTTACCCTCCTACTCACACCAGATCGATGTCCTCCATCTCCCAGTGCTCTCTGTATTGATGATCAACACAATCTCTGGGTTGGTGGGATTGGATAGTTCTACCGTATCTGTGTACAAGTATTTGCAAAACTCAAAAATATGAATTTTTATTACTGTATTATTTATGCTAGCTGTAGAACTGTAGCTCTCCGAAAAAAATATATTGACAGATCTGAGAGCCCCAGTTCCATCAACTGAAAAAAGTGCATCTTAATTACTTATTGCACAAAAAATGTGCACTGTCTCTCTATCTATTTCTCTATTTTAAGTTTTTGAACTGAAATCTCAAAATATTGCTAATGGTGTGTTCCTTACTTGATAGAGGAGTAAAGAATATGTCAATTGAAAATTTGTCTTTTTTGCTACTGAAGTAAGAATTTAAAAAAATTAAGCAAAATCAAGTGCAACATTTTGTGTGCAACAAATATACTATTTTGCTATGGGTGGTAATGTAGCTCTCGAGTCATCCATCCCATTTTTTAGGCCACAAGCTACAGTTCTGCAGCTACGTTTATGCTCGATCAATTTGTATTATACAACCTCTCACAGTGCTTGCCACGAAATAAATATTGATGATAAAAGGTTCACTGAAAAATGAACTTGGTTAAATGTCAGACGAGTGATCAAATCCCATGAAGCCCATAAACTTGTTTTTTTTTCTTTACCATGTTTTTGATTCCTTATATTTACACTTGAGACACAACTTACATATATATCAACTTGAAGGCAGATAGCTATGTTGTGACACACAAATACCTTGAAGTAAGTTCACCTAGCTCCAAAATATGATTGTAAATAACCATTAAATGTTTGCAATGAAATTCCAGAATATGTCATATATTACACATGTATTAGATGGTTTTCCCCCTAATAAATGTTAAACTTTGTTCTCTTAAGTTTTTATAAAATTGGCCAGTTTGATTTCATTTGCATTTATAGAATACAAATTGTCAATGAGTAATTTATTGTTGCTTTAAATGTCATATTTTGAAATAATCATGCTCATGTATTAACAGTACTGTAGCTTTTATAAAATTGGTCATATAATTATCAAGTTACAGTATTAAAGTAAATGGTCATGAATATAAATAACTTATTACTTGGTCTTTGCTTAGTACATTAAATCTTATTAAATTTTCTCTTGTCTTTTCAATACTTGATGCTGTGCTCTGAGGAGATGGAGACCAGTTTAACCTCCAGTTTAGTCCCGTGGCGGACGTGTTGGTCCACAGTTGTTTGTATAAGTCACAGAGTATCTCACAGAAAGTGTTCCTGACAGCTTCCTAATTAAGAAATAAATATTGACATGTAAAATTTGTATATTATTACATTTTTATTTTCCATTAATAATTCCTTCGAAACATGTTATGTTACTTAATAGATCTTTTTATTTTTCCTGTGTTTTAAACTTCAATTGACACATCATTTACAAATTCAAGATGGCCTCACTCGATTACCTGACTTTGGTCTTCACACTTTGCTTTCAGTTTTGCTAAAACCACCGGTGAAATTGGAATTTTTGAAAGTCAAATGAGCATAATACTGTCCAAAATTCCTCGACTGATTTTCTGATAATTAATCTGTATATCAAATTTCAAATCAGCATTTGCAGTGAATATAAGTTTTACCTCCCATCTAACTAAATATCCACGCCTCTGTTCCTAACTGCTCAGGAAATCTCTTCAAATTTAACAAAACTTTTAATGTAAATCATTATACTCTGTGTTCTCTAGCAAAATGTATTTTGTTGCACATGGAACCAAACACCTTGATTCTTTGGTCCAACAAAATGCATGTTACCCTCGAACTCAGTCAATAGCTGTATAATATCCAATTTTATAAAATAACATAAAGATAACAAAGTTTTCATATACTTTATTTTCCAGTATCTTGAGGCTTAACAACTTGATTTCAATTTTAACTATACAACTTTAACATCCCTCAAACAAAGGCCAATTTGAGTCATGTGTCTCAAAGCATACTTTGATAAACTAAAAATCCCACTTGCACAATAAAATGACTTTGTTTAATCCTCCTTTTTCACATACACCAATTGACATATTTATCATCTGTTACTTTGTCAGACTATATTATAGTAAATTTTACAAGTATCTACCTGGTCTCGTATAAAGTTCTATCAAAATGCTGGATTAACAACAAAACAATAATTCATTGTTTATAACAAATTAAATTGAATTCATAATAACACTTTCCGTCCAAAAGTAGTAAACTAAGTTTTTTCAGCTCTCTTATCACTTGGAACCATACATTAACATTATCATCAAGTTTTGAAATTTGAAAAAGGATATTTTTCTAGTGTATAATGTTTCACTAGAAACAAAATATTTAAAAAGATAGTAACCTTTGTTACAATAGATTGATCAATAACTTTTATGTGTTGTTATTTTTTTTTTAACTCTAGTCACATTATTTCCATCTCACATGTATTGCACACATCTTGTATTATCATTTATATTGTGTACATTGTTTGTCCTCACAAGTTCCATCTCAAACCACAGCACCTCCATCTATAAAGGAATCAAATAACATCTACACAGAAATAATCATTCACAGCTTTTACAAGATCAACCATCGTCATACGGCATCAAATAACATCTACACAGGAATAATCATCCACAGCTTTTACAAGATCAACCATTGTTATACAGCACCAAATAACATCTACACAGGAATAATCATCCACAGGTTTTACGCAGTACAGTTAGGGTGCGCAATGGAAATATCGACTAAATTTTGTATTTAAAAATGTATTTGTAATCTGGATGGCGATTATCTTTATTACATTATTTATATCGGATAATTGTAATTATGATTAATAACTACATATCGAGAACGATTATATTTTATTTTTAGACTAGTCACGTGATGCGGCAGTCACGCGATATTAGCACATTGACTTGAAGTATCGATGTTACATATAAATATCACTAGTGCAAGGGCATAACCAAGTTAAATTTCCAAGTTTAGTATATAAATATTTTCCACACCCATTGTAGTTTCTAAAAAGTGCTGCGATCCTGTTTAAATTCTGCAATTTCATTGTTAAAATTATACTTGTATGACAGAATGCTATATTTTTTGCTGGTCAGCAACATGAAATATTGATATAATTAAATTGTTTTTACGATTTCATCAGGATTGCAGCACTTTTCAGATACCTAAATAGTTCTATAGTTAGAATGTAAAAGCTTACTTTGATCCATAGAGCGTATGCCCTTGCACTAGATCGATTTATTAGAACCCCCCTCATTACCCTCCGATGTACTTGCATACAAATATACGGCAGTGTCAATTAAATACTTAATGTACAGAAAATATATTAATAAAATAGTGAAGAAGACATTAAATTCAAGTTATTGACCCACAAAATATCTGTAAATAATATTTTATTTAATTAGAGAATACATATTTTATTGAGAAAATATTACTTGATCTGCCTCTCACTGCATACAAACTACGTCACGTTGTAAGAAATGACGTCACATTGACAAGTGTATTGCGATCAGTGACTTGTTTATAACTTGTTATGTGGGATTTAACTAAAGACAAAACAACACGCTGTAGTAAGTTTTTATGGTGTTTAATGATTTCTTACTGGTTAAATTAGCAGATAAAGTCATTTTGTGGTATTTTAAAGAAATGCTGTATGACGTATATTGTGTATGATGTCATAGTCAAGTTTTCTCGTACAAATTAGGCTCCGCCTCCTTTTTGTAACCTTAACTGTGCTGCGTACAAGATCAACCATTGACATACGACATCAAATAACATCTACACAGAATAATCATACACAGCTTTTACAAGATCAACCATTGTCATACGACATCAAATAACATCTACACAGGAATAATCATCCACAGCTTTTACAAGATCAACCATTGTCACACGACATCAAATAACATCTACACAGAATAATCATGCACAGCTTTTACAAGATCAACCATTGTCATACGACATCACATAACATCTACACAGGAATAATTATCTCTGTTACAGCTCTAAACAATGTCTGCAAAAGTCATTACACAGCATCTTCACAGAAAAAATTAAACATTCACTGATGTCACAAGTTCAAACCATTGTCTTAAGGCGTCACAAAGCACATAAGGAAGGGAGTTAATGTCTTGCAGTATGATGTAGAAAGGAAAGGGGAAGTAATCCATGTAGAGCTTGCTTTCTGAAAGCTAAATCTTATATAACAAATGAATTTAAGTCTGATATAAACATTACGAGTATGCTTAATACTTTATTTTAGAAAAATATTATCATGTCATGAGCTGAGCAAGCAAAACAATTTTGCAGGGTTTTTCTAGATTTGATTTTTTCTTCTTCTTTTGAATAAAATAAATAAATTTTAGATCAAGTTTCAAAAATTTGCCAAACATGTTTTACCATAAAATCTATTTTCCATGTAATTTAATTTGTTACAACCAAACCTGAATTATTTAAAAGTATGATGGCAATTATATCTAACTCCACATACTTACAATATTGGTACATGTACAGTATACGTCTTAAAGTCTATAACAACATTAAAATTTTTTAAACCCAAATCTAAGCTCCAATTTATATATTCATATCTTAAAATATGACATAATTATGTACACGATCTAACGTGGAACAACCCAAAATAATACTAAGTTATGGATTATGAATGCTTGCTGGGGTAACGTATCTTGTTGAAGGGATTATCATTTTACCTATAGAAAAAACCATTTCCACTTTTACGAGTTAGATTTTCTTTACAATGTTTTTATTGCTAATGACAATATTGCAATGTTTTTAACATTCAAAGCAAGAGATACTTTCCTCTCGATTTATCGGTAGTTTGGCACATGATTAGTATATTAGACCTATATCATCATTAACGAGCATATATGTCTAGGAATTTTTATTGGGTCTTCAAATTAGATTTAAAACCAAATCAAATAAGAAATTCCGCATGAAATTATAGTTATCAAACAGTGCTGGATTAATACTTATCTTTAAGGAAGTCTGCCGTCTCAGAAGTATATTTACAAGAAATAAATCAAGGTAACAAAATAAGACTTAATGCAAACTTCATCCTAAATGCAAATATTTGAATAAGACGATGTAAGTTTGCAAGTAACAAAATAAAAAACTTAAGAAGGGTTGACGAACTAGATTATGTTTTATAACAATCCAATGCAATTGGATACTTTGCTTATATACACACTGGATGAAAAATACAGTTTCCGCATGGCTGAAACTCTACTGAAACTCTG